>CM022947.1:10801046-11075758 GCA_012931725.1 Litsea cubeba
GAGAGAGAGAGAGGAGGAGAGGAGAGAGAGAGAGAGAGGAGAGAGAGAGAGAGAGAGAGAGAGAGAGAGAGAGAGAGAGAGAGAGAGTTACGGCATTGGGAATGAGCACATAAAAGGCAATCTATGGGCTGCACCAGCAGACAAGAAAATTATAGAATGTTGTTTGAGATGGTTGGGCATATATATAAAACACTTGAAACAACAATTATACAGGAAAACTGAATTGTTAGAAGTGCAAGGAAACAGAAGCTTGGACCCTGGACCCATGCAAGTAAACATGGGTGGGGCGTAAGTTTTGAATGGTTATGAATTATGGCCTTCACAATGTGAGCCCACAGCGTGTGTGACTTAAGCTCACTTGACCATGAATTATGATCAGGTTGATCGATCTCATGTAATTGCCCACATATAATAACCTACATCATATTATAATTATTATTATAGGGAGGGAAATAGGGAATGATTGCATAATGTTGACCATATCATGTGGACAAGAAAAGTCAAATCAAATGACACGTGTGGTCCACTGTGTGAAGATCCAGACCGGTCAAAAGATGCATCCACCAGTGTTTACCTACATGGGTCCATGATTCATTACAATGGTCACCATTTGGTTGGGACATTTTTCAAAAACAAAAATCTGGTTAAGCCATGCATTAATCATATTTTTGTAATAAAATCAAAATTTTGATACAAAGTGGATCATATAACATGTATCAAAAGTCCAACCCTTCACATCAATTCTCCTTCCATGCATCCATACAATCATCAAATTTCGAGTCAATTGATTTTAATATTGACCATTGGATTAAACACATGAAAAATTGTAGCTTGAACTTTTTTGTCCATTCTGATGGAGAATGCAACTCCATCTGAAAATGCAAACAGTTAAACTGTGCATGTAATGGATACTCTGGATCCCCAAAATGCGGGGGCGCCATTGTGTGCAGAAAATAAATTTATTAATGAATCGTTATAACGTTATTAAGTAGTGCTTCAGTCATGCTTTTCTTCAATCTAACAGTAAATATCGCTTCCTTTAAATTAGGGCTCAGGCCTACTGTAGGTAAACACGGTGGGGCCATAATTTGAATGGTTTTGGGCCTTTGAAAGGTGGACTGCACATATGACCTAACTTGATTGTAACTTATGGTCAACCTTACGTGATCACTCCCCTTTATATATTAAAAATATGCACCATAAAACATATTATATAGTATTTATATATTATACATTTGGGCCAAGGGTTTTCGAATATGGACCTAACAGGACCCAAACACAAGGCCCATTCACTTACCAATGGGACCTAAAAAGGAGTACATAGACAAGGTTTTGGGTTGGGTCCTTCAGTAATCAGGGATCTATTGACATCCTTAGGCTTGACACACTTATGGACATTGTCATGGATTTCCCCCTTTCTAATGTTCTACCAATCTTTTAAGCATCCAAATGTTACGCTACATAGCTGACTGAAACAAAAGAAATCGTCTATATAATATTTAAGTCTCACCCTTGGTATATGAAGTCTCCGAGAAGTGCAACAAAGGGAACAAGCAAAAGGGTGAGATAGAAATAGAATGTGCTCATCAAAACATAGATGGCATAGAATATGTTCTCCTGCACGAACACAAATAAATGAATATACTGCACACATTACCTTGATCAAAGGGACGGCACGATAAAACATGTTCAAGAAGACTTACTTGTCTATCATATGGGGTTATAATACCAGAATATACAAAGATAAAAGCAAACCATGCCAAGATGCTCCCTGCAACACTTATAGAGTGCCACCTTGTAATGGAATTGGAGGCCATAAGAAGGCGCAAGTTGACAGTTACAACTATACAATTGAAAGCCATTGTGCTGACATCCCAGAGGCCAAATATCTTTCCCGAGGAATTGTGACCCTTAAGACTGCCAGAAACTGTGAAATGAAAGAGGAGCAAGGAATGATACAAGGAAAAGAAAGCCCAAATAGCCACAACTCGCCATTTGAAGAACATATTTCTTATTCCCTCCATGTATAACTCTGGGTACTTCTTGGACAGTGAGGCACTAACATCCTGGCAAAATCAAGGTAGAAACTTATCCAACTCTTCCATTTGGAACCTTCAAAGACCTAGAAACAATCAGATAAAGAATCTAGTGTTAGAACCTTACGTCCAAGTTGACTACCAAGCTCTTTATTCCAACAAACATGGTGACACAAGTGCGAGATCAGAACTATTCAACGAGTCGTCTTAACCACATATTGGTCACATGTTGAAAATAACCATTTGGAGAATCTTAGCTTTCAATTGAAAGATTTCTTCCCATTGAATCTGAAAACAACGATCGGACCTTTTCTCATTCCATCCATTTGAAAACCCCAAACTTCACTCTGTGGCTAATATGTAAAGAAACAGAGAGCTTGATAACTTATGGCATATGGCTCTAACAATAGATCTCATAGATCAAGAGCATTTCAGACAGATGATTACCTTATCAAACAGGCCAACTATAATCACAGGCAATGCTGTAAAAATAACATTATACAAGGACTGAAACCAATCATCATAAAATCTCTGACCACTGTAACCAGTTCGGAAGGTGAACCAAAACTGTGTCAAGGTGAAAGTAAGATTCTTGTAGAAGAAGTATGTTACAACCTGCAACCAGGGAGAACATTTGAAGATTAGAAGCATGCTAAACATATTTAACTAGCATTTGGAAAGTTCTGAAGAGACAAATTTTGAGAACAACCTTGCATATTCTGACATATGACCATCGGCCATGCACAAGAAGCAAATCAGTAAGGTAGCGGAACTGAGCAATTGCAAAATCACTAGCCATTACAGCTTGCATTCCCTCCAGTCCACTTATTCCAACACCAACATGTGCAGCTTGAATCATGCTAACATCATTGGCCCCATCACCTATGCTGAGTGTGATCTTTCCTGCACCTTTCCTAACCAAGCTGGTTACCTGCGAAACAGCATGCAGAATTCAAACCCCAAAATCGCTTCTCAAATTTAATCTACACACACATAATACATACCCTAGAGTTGATCTATGAAGTAGCACATGGCAGCTCAGAATTATTGGTAGGAAGGAATTATCTAATTGTTCTTTTCATCAGTAAAGAAATACCCAATAGCTACTACTTTTGTAAAGGGTAATTTTATTATTAAGAGCAAAAATAAAATCAGAAAACAGGCCACATTAAAAAAAAAAAAAAAGGTTCTTGGTACATAAATTTGGTCTACCGGTACTTGCCTAAAAACCCATTACCACACTTCAAACATCACAAGTATCCAGGTTTTTTTGCCTGGAGGAACGGCACTCTGAGCACTCATTTCAAATGATCCTGTACATCTGGTAGGTACCAACTTATGGTGCATACCACCTAGTGCGACCCACCTTATGTCCCCCCTCCAACCCTCTTTGATAGTCACTGATCCTATGGGTTTGAACTGATTTGAATGGACTGGACCGTTGGCTCGAGGGTCATACACAGAGGCTTATGTGCACACCTCCGCACGATGCACACCTGCCCACTGGGGCCAATGTTGTTCCATCTGAATGGACCAAAAACATGGACGCCCCCTAAATTATACCAGTTCCGTGGAGTTAACACCCATCCGATTGGATTGGGCCCATGGATTGACTACACACCCATCCGAATGGATTGTGAAACCATTAAAAAATTGTGGGTTCTGGATGATGATAATAGGATGATCAAATGAGCTCCAAACTTGGTAGGTAGATAGGGCCCACCCAGATCTCTAAATCCCTCAGGTGGGGGCCCTAAGAAAGTGCACATTGTGATACGGTGCACTCCTCATAGCGGGGACCACCTGATGGCCCATCCAAATGGACCACACAATCGGGACAGCCTTGAATTACCCATATCCCGTTTTTGTAAACACATCCGAATGGATTGCACCGTTGGATTGAAGTGTAAATTTCTAAAGTGAAACATGTGTTCTCCGTCAATGAAGGGGTTGGGATGATCAGAAGGGGCCCATTTTGTAAATAGATAGGCCCCAACCAGATGAAGAGATTCCCTCATGTCCCATCCTTCCATGAACACCATGTACACTGGTGTGTTTGTGTGTAAACTTGTGGGCCAGGGATGAAAGGGTTAGGGGCATCAGACTGACTTTATATTTGATATCTGGTGTGGTCCCACTTGGATCTTTCAATCCTCCCTATCCCATGATCTATGGGGTCCCAGGTGGGCCTTGATGAGTCCTAAAAAGTGCATATCTTCATACACATTTTGCAACATTTTAAGGACTTATTAATGCAAATAGGCTTCATTTAGCTAGAAATCATGTTTTTATGCATTTAGGATTCATTGTAGTGTTTTCACACATATTTTTCTGAAAAATCACATATTTTGCATAAATTCATGAAACTTGCCATTTTTGAAAATCTATTTTTGGAAAGTCGGTTATTTTGGGTGCATCAAGTAGGGTCCCATGCATAGTCCATTCAAATTCCTTACATAGAATTATTCTTGAATCCATTTGTTTTAATTTGTGTAGGAGAAATCAAGAATGGAACCCACAATGGAGAAATTTGAGAAAGCACAACTAACATAGAAGCTTCCATATGTGTGCAATTATTCCTGGATTTTTTAGGGAAGCAAGATTAAAATAGCCATTACTCTCAATCCGACCGTCGGATTGGTGCAATCTACCCACCGTTAGGAAGAATTGAGACCGTCGGATTGGTGCAATCTACCCACCGTTAAGAAGTTCTTTTCAAGTAGCTATCCGTAGAGCCAGATTGTGTCAATCGAAGCTAAAACAAGGGAGATATGGCTTCTGAAAGTTAGTGCTGCAATTTCTACTCGGGATTGCAATTTTGCACATGGAAAGCACCAAAAATCTCTCACTCACCTTGCTATTTCTTTGAAGACTTGTTGGCCAAGGAAGGGACTTACCATACAAAGAAGATTGCATGCTAAAAACTTGGAGCAAAGAAGGAAAGAAAGAGAGCAAAAATCTATAAATTGAAGGCATAGGCATCAATTCCTCTCGTTGGAAGATAGACCACCTCTCTCTAGAATTACTACAACACTCCATCTTCTTCTTCTCTCTTTCTCTCCATTGAAGTCCTAAAGGAGATTTGCCCGAAAATCACACTACACCCTTGGGTTTTTCATCTAAAAGGGGCTTCTCATCCTAGTATGTAATTGTCTTGGTTTATTTTTTTTAATCTTATGTAAAGACTTTGCATATTAGTAAAAGTTTTGCTTCCTCTTTTCAAACTTTCTTTCTTGTACTTGGGTGATTGGTGCTTGATTTGTGTTTTTTTCTTGTTGGTGTTTGGATTGACGACCCAAAGGCCCTAAGAGCATGATTCAAATTATGACCTCACTTAGAAAAGAATTTTGAAGGAGAAGAATACACTTCCACACACTTAAATTTTCGCACTCACTACATTTAAGTTCTTGTCTTTACCACATTTAATTTTCTTGCACAGTACATTTAAATTTCTTGCAATTTTTTTTTTAATGTTCATTATGTTTGGTTCTTGCATAGTTTATGGTTGGAAAGTTTATTCATTACATAAATATTGTTTCATGCATATCTTTCTTGTTTTTCAATCTTTTTAGTTTCCCTTTTTTTTTTGTTAGTTTCATGCATCATTCTAGTTTCAATTCCAACCGTTAAACTTAGATTTAGATTGCATTAGATTAGGTTCATGTTTTATGATAGTTTGCATCTCATATAAAGTTTGCGCATTAGGAAACTTGTCATAGCATGCATCGCATTGCATTACTAACTTTCTAATTTTAGGATAGTTTCTAATTTTTGTTTCTTGTTGAATTTCTCCAGATTTGAAAACCTTTCTACATGTGTTCGTTGCAGAACTTAAAATTAGGAAGTTTTCAAATTATAGAATCTAACATAACTTACATAGTTTCTAACATTGAACTTTCTGAATTGTGGCACTTTCTAAATCTGAGTGGGATTGAAAACTTAACTTTTGGAAAGTTTACTAATTTAGTTTAGGAAAGAATTGATTTAACTTAATTTCTAATTTAACTTAGGTTTCAAAATAGGAAAGTTACTAACCTTGGAAAATCTAATTTTAGAAAGTAGGCTGTTTTCTTTTATTTTGATTGTTTTGATTTGATTACTAATCATGGCTGAATGTTTGAGTAACTTATATTTGATTAATTTGTGTTTCTAACTTAATTTGATTTAGTTTAATTTTATTAACTTTCTATTTTTGGAAGTTTTAACTTGTGTATTATTTTGCAGCAACTTCAGTTTTTTTTTGGAAGTTTTAGTCTAGAATTTTTAGATTTAGGAATTTTTTTTTTCATTGGATTGTAACTAATTTTAATTTTGGAAAGTAGGATGATTGTATTTTTTTAAGCTAGATTTAGAGTTTCAATTAGGGCAAATACAAGTTGAAGAGGAACCTTAATTTACATTGCTTTCTGTGGATTGACCTGGTCTTACCAGTTTATTACTACATCGCGGCTCTACACTTGGAGCTCACGATCAGGCCCCAACAGCTAGTATGTACCGTAAGGATGTACATGAGCAGGGCCATCTATATATATATATAAATGGGAGATGCTCATGTGAGAGTTACTCTCACGGTACTATGAGAGTAAGGGGTGAGGGCCCTCACATTTAGGCTGTTGGTGTTGGATATGGATTTGAGGGTCCCCGCCCTTGCTCTCAAAGTACTGTGAAAGTTACTCTCATAAGAGCATCTCCCTATATATATGTATATAGACACACACACAAGTAATGCTCCTGTACAAGCTTCCCTTACTGTCTTACGATACAAGCCACTTCGTGGGGCCTACTTAGGACCTCACAAATCATGGAATAGAGGGGGATTGAAAGATCCAAGTGAAGCCAACCTAGATATCAAATTTGACGTCAATCTAACAAGTTCAACCCATTCATCTATGGTCCACAAGTTTAACAAATTTATATAAAACAGCAAAACTGACCCTCGGTCCAATGGTCCACTCCATTCAGATCCATCAAAATCCGATGGGATCTGTGTAAGTAGGGGGGGGGGGGTTTGATGGTCCACTTGGATGGACCGGTAGGTGGCCCCACGAGGTGGCTTGTACCGTAAGACGGTAAGGAAAGCGTGTACAAGAGCATTACATACACACACATATATAGAAGTGGACCAAATTTATTGAATAGAGTTCTTGTTTTACCCCAGTCAAGTTCAGATCCTAGACTACATGACATAAAAAAAATTTAACCTGTGCTTTCTGTAATGGAGAAACTCGGCAGCATACTACAGAACTGCAATTCAAACTCAAGTTGAGTAGAGTGCCTCGTAAACTTGGGTCAAGTGCATACATCAAACACTTCCCATCAATTACTAGTGCAAATTTGGGTCCAGATACAGTACGGAGATATTGTTGGGCTTCCTGATTGCACTTCTTCAGCTCTTTCTTTACTGTCTCCCTGATAACCTGTGCAATCTCCACTGGATCACCCTAATCATCAGAAAAAAAAACAAAGATTCTTAACAAACCAAACAACCAAAGTGGAACAGCCTCCCCTTCCAAGTGGGGGCAGACCCAGGAAATTCTCCTTGGGGGGGAGGGGGAGGGGGGATTTTCAGAATTTGCAGGGGGTTCTTAAGAATTTTGCACTTTTTTTTAGGTCTGGGTGGGCCCCTGCTTCCAAGTATGCTCTTGCTATCTTAGAGATACATCTTACCCTATCCTCAACCTCTATGATTTCATCTGTTTCTGAACTGATAATAAATTGCTTCATGTGATTGTGGATCAAGCTACTTGCTGCATGGGAGAAACAGAGAAGAATTACTGGAAAAAAAAAAGGAATGGAAAGAAAGAAGACCAAAAAGCTTCTATCGGGGGTAGGAAAGCAAGATAAGTAGGGGAGATAAAAAGAGTGTCAATGAAAGTAGGGATTAAGTTATTAATCACCATATGCTATGTTTATTGCTGTTTCCATCTTGTCCCCTGTCAGGACCCAGATCTTTATTCCTGCTCTAGAAAGAGTCTCTATGCAAGAAGGAACTCCCTCTTGAAGTTTATCCTCTATGGCAGTGGATCCAATCAGTGTAAGGTCCATTTCTATCATATCTGCCACCTGCAGGGATTTAACGTATCATGGAGAAGGAAAAGCCTCTTGGACTTGAAAGATGAAAATCAATTGGAGATTACAAAACATAGATGGTTACAGAAACAAATATTACGCAACTAATTATCCATGCCATGCAAACATGAAGCATTTGTATGTGCTACCTAAAAGTATCTCTCAAATGCACACGGCAGTAGAAACAGAAACTTATAAATTGCTGGGACTGGGAGAGAAGGACCAGAAGGAAAACTACATCTATGAATAGAAATAGAATTTCTCTGGTGCAAGCAGAACATTAGTAGCAAAAACCAACTGCACTTCTAGCTGTTCATCTCTTTTTAATATGATTAATACCACCTCTGGAAGCCATTTGAAAAAAATGAGCGATCAGAGTTCTTTTCCATAAAAATTCTATAACTGTTCTTTTCCATTTAAGTTCTGAAAGTTTTCCATGAGTTCCAAAAAGAATTAATTCACAAGATTGCAATAATTATAGCTATTACAAGGATCAAAGTAAACCCATGCATTTAAAGACCCAACAAGCTAAAATCCAACCCAGATATGGATGTATGTTCCTGTGGAGATAGTTAAAATGTCGCATTCAAAACAGATGGAGAAACAAAAAGATCATAGTTGGAGGAAGCCTCTACCAACATATACTATGATATCCATCCATTGGGTCACCTAGCAGTTAATATAATCCTCTCCATGAATACTTGAATTAAGTTCAATTTCAACAAGAACAGGTATGCGTTCCACTTGACAAGCATGGTGTCATGAAACTACCCACCAATTAAGTTTCCTCCTTTGCTCTTCAGAGCATTTGGTTACCTGATCTTCCAGTTCAGTTTAGAGTTTTAAAGAAGATTTTTTTTTTAAAACTGTTACAGTGTGATAATTTTTTCTTTTTCACTTTATAGATAACATTAGTGGAAAACTTTCTCGTGCGAGAGCGTGCAACTGACCATCACCAAAGGCAGGACCCCCTGAATTTCACCAGGTCCCACATGATGAATGGCTCCAATGTGTAGTACGCAGTGCACAGGAGAAAATTGTCCAACATTAGTTCACATTCAGTTCATAATTAAATGTTTTTCATATCTGTATGACATTATTGGGAAGTCAACTCAATTGATAATGGTAGCTGAAATCAGTTTTGAGCTTTAAAAGCCTTGTAAATGGATATTAAGTTAACAAGTTAACATCCAACTGTTGCATACGTTTTGTCAGTTCTGGCAAGCATTCTATATTGCCTTTTTAAGGGGCATGGATAAGATAGAAGTCCTTTTGCCCATCTGTCAGATTTCTTGGCAATGAGAAGTTCATAACTCATAAAGAACTCTGCCAGAAGAACTGATAACGCTATACCTGGATTAAATTAGAGGGAGACCATGATTCACTGGTCTTGAAAGAATTTTCCATTGTGACACCTAACAATGCTTCACTATCATGTCATATTCAATAGCCACTAAAATTACACCGAACAGACATTACTACATCTGGATTACAGTTGAGATAATCCATACCGACTGGCTTTGAGGGGGCATGTTTCACTATAATAGCTCGCAATGCCCCGCTACACATCACGATCTAGTGTCACTAATTTTAACCTGGAATCAAAATCAAAGCAGTCATATGCGTCTACAATGTATATCTCACTGACCATATAGACACACAACGTATTGGCCGATACACACTGCATGCTGGCCTTGGCCACACCACACAATACATTGAGATGAACTTGGTATCAGTCTGTATCCCAATATCGGCTGCTACAGCCATGGAATTGATTTTCTTTACTTAACTTTTTCGTTTAATAGGTATTAAAGCCTTATGGACTTCTACAGAAGCGCCAAAAGTGAAGGATTAATGGAAAAATCCACAGGGGGCCATCAAATGATCCCTTGTTTGATATGAATAATCACCTAAGTAAATAAAATCATGAAAGTGACGGTCTCAACTATAGTAACACCTTAGATCCTTCACTGCTCACCTCTTTAATTCTCCTTTTGTAAAAACCCCTTTCAACATGAATTCGTAATATTCAGCACCAATTAGGCAAACAAGCTCTCTCTGAAATGTATTAATTAAAGTGTGGTTCTCCTTGTGGGTCTCTTGAGACTACTACTAGTTATAGTACAAAGTGATATGGAAGGACTCATACTAGATTAAAGGCAGACATATAAAGACCATTTCAAAGATCAGAAGTACCTTATGAGCCCATGCATGTGTGGTTATCATTTCAGATTGAAAATGCAAGCTTAGAATGACACATTAAATTCCTTGAAACAAATCTGATGCTACCATTAAACTTTATTAGATTCAACAGTTTAAGATAAAATAGTGACACGGGACCTGTAGTCATACTGAGTCCTACTAGAAAGAATATTAGATTCTAGCATTTTTTTTTAAATATACTGGATTTTCAGGATATTTATTTCAGACTTCCAAGGATCAAACTAAATTCACTTCACGACGGGTTGTGACAGCAGCAAACCTCTGCGTATGGATGTGATATATCCCCCTTTCAGGCTGACTGAAATGCCTTCTGTGGATGCAATTTGCAACAGTGCCATATAGCGTGGTTCACTCATTGACAATTCATTAAATGGAATAAATTGAGTTAATCAGGACAAAGATGGACCTCTGGAGATCACAATACACTCTATCAAGTAGATGATATGACCATAGATGGATGATGAAACATACTGTAGCTTTCTCATGCTTCTACAATTGGGGTTCAGTGGCTATAGTCTTTTCTTAGTCCTGTAGGATTTAGCCATAATTTTCTTCTTCTGGTTCAGTAAATTAGTTTCCTGATTAATATTCTCACGGAAGTAAACTTTTTCACATAAAGCCGCTGATAGATATGATAATCCTTTCCACAATCCACATACAAATGTCAGTTACTCAAATAGTTTCTAGTTAAGCCTTTTCTTTCCTAGATGCACGATTTTAAAATAAAATGTCTGAATAAATAAGTCTCAACCTAGGGCATGTGTGCAATGTCTTACCATTCACCAAACTACTCATGCCCGTATTTTTCCATTTCCACCTACTTGTAAATATGACCCTGACATAAGGAATTACCAACACTGGACAAGTTTAACTCATAAAACAGACCTCTGATAGGATAAGGATTGAATAGTGATTATATTTCTTGACGCAGGACAGACCACTATTCTTTTCCTTTAAAAGAAAAATTGTACAAGATTTTGAATTCTGTGTTAACCAGAAGGCTGCAGAATAGTTAGTAAACGACGTTGCGTATTAATTCAATGTTATAAAAGGTTAATCAAGAATGGCGTCAGACATGATTGATTCTTGGATGGAACTAGAAGAAAAGTAGAATTGAAAGAATTAAAGGTAAATCTGTTTTGAATGATCATACACAAACTTCCCAAGAAGACTTTTAGGGCATTGTTCCACACTTGAAACAGTAAAAACCTGCTAGAACATTTAGATATTTCTTGAGAAATAAGCATACTTGATTCGCAATGTACTTGAAAAGTGAGTTCCATTAACACAACTCTTTTCATTTAGTGTATAATGACCAGCAATCATTTTAAAAGGTAATTTGCAGGGTAGAGACAACAAGGCATTGTGTTAAAAACTTATATTCAATCGAATTTTCATTAATGTGACTTTTCTTCTCACTAAAATTGTATATTGAATAAACTTCGGCAAAAAAAATTAAAAAAATAGAACTTAAAAAAAATACAGACATCACATAATCAATATGTTTCAGATGACAACAGTGGTCTTAAATGAGCATCGAAACGTATCTTAAGAGGGTACCTACTTCATCCAACTTCTTCTCACGTTCTCGTAAAGAGGACTTGGCTTGGATATATTTTTCATTCCAGCTTTCATATAACTCACTACTTAAATCCCTATAGGCGAGGCAAAGGGTACGTAGACCAGAAGAACCAAACTGCTCCAAATGCTCCCTGGTCAATTTCTTAATGTCATCATTTCCAACTGCCAATCTCTCATAGATGACGGTATCAGCACCCTGTCAAGTAAATGGCGTCATTTGGCTAAATAGAAGGAAACATTCAAAGAAAACATTAAAAGCCTCAACAATCACCTTACAATACAAGACGAGCCTTCCATTTGGATAACGACATATGACAGACTGGCGTTTCCTTGTACTATTTGCATAAGAGAAGGTATGTCAATTTCAGCACCATCGAAAAGTACAACCCAGTCACAGAGGAACTGAAAAGTAGAGAGAAAAGAACTCGCCTATTGAACTCCAAAACATTTAGAATCTCATATGAAACATCTTGGAAATCCCCCATCTTTTCTACATGTGATTCACGAACCTTGATCATTGTTGGTGTACGCCTGAGTAAGAAAACAGTGAATAGTGAGATTTAGATTAGACGTGATAAATTGCAGTCATCATTCGAACTGTAAACAATGTTATATAGAGTGTGGAAGCAATACACCCTGAGGTGAAGCTATCCAGAATGGCTTGAAGTGAAGATTAATGCCTCAGATAGTGAGGCATATGGAAGATTTGCACTCCCAAGATGCCCTAAGGAATACAGATTAAGAGTTAGAATGCTCAAGGCATAGGCCTTAAGTGCTGAGGAGATGGGAGGTTTACAATTTTTACCTCCCTCATGCCTTCTGTTTTAGTTTTCAGGTGAACTCAGGAAAAAAAAATTCATGATTTTCCTTTCTCCTTTTGCCCCTCACAAATTAGGAAACCTAAGGGTATAAGTTGACTAAAACATGTTCTAAAGCTACATGCATCACCATTGGTGGACATCATTCATCTTACCTCGCTCTTTCTACGGTGAAAAGACATGAACCCTTAATAAAATTGCATGGCATAATTTAATTCTTCACTTTTTATTACTATATTATATTTCCATTAAAAACATAACCATGGTTGAAAACCAAGGTTTTGGTCATTATAACAGAAGGTTGATCTGACATGTTGAACAGTTGTAACGGTAAACTTTTTTCTAGAACTATTGATAATATTACAGTAGCATAACAGTCCCATAACTTATCTAAGCCTCCCATGTCAATGGTTTAAAGTGTGTTTTAAACATGAATAAACCCTTGGAATCTAATATAATGGGCAGAAACTGTTTTTTAAAGTGTTTCAGTATAAACCACAATTACAAAAATCAGTAACGGTGTTGGTCACCTCTAGAACTATACATAACGAGCATAGACATTATGCACAGCCATTTTTCTAAACCATGAACATAGGCAAATCATTTTTCAATTGTTTGGTAACTAATTGAATGCATCTTATTAAATTATTCCCAAATTTACATAATACTACTTCGTATAACCTTCTATACATAAAAAGTAATTGCATGAAACAACTCCGAAAAAGAGGACATAATTTTATGAATTATTAAGAGAATTCTTGTATTATGAATCACCATGGCTGACGAAGACAAGCCAGCACATACTTTAAAGTGAGGGGCCTACTACAAACACAAATATGAAAAGCTGCGGATAAATACTCATACTTTGCAACTAAATCTACTCCTTTTTAACATCATGCATATTTTTAATTGAGTGTTGCTAGTGTAACAAGCACTTGCCAGGGATGATAGGGAAGAATACAGAGGACGAAGGCCAGAGGGATATCGGTTGGAACCTAAACTGAAAAGTTCCAGTAAAAGATACAACGATGCATGGGCCTACCAGATATATGGAGGGTTATGAATCAGTTGTCTATCAAAAATTAAGTCCATTAGTCACTTTTAGACATCTAGTATGAGGTGATGAAATAAACAATTAAAAAAGAAGAAGTGCGTGACTCATGTCACTGCCTTAGATAATGCAGCTAGGAAAGACTAGTGGATTTGATTTTGGAAGGAGCATAATCACAAGACCCCCCTATATATGGTGTTGCCCACTTTTCATGCCACCTGTCTGCTTTCATAAAAAAATGCCATCAGATTAACCCACTTCTATCCTGACTAAAATAATTATTCTAACAATCATTAAGGTAACATAAATATATATGGATTGCAATATATGAGAAGACAAATGTTATAGCTTCATCTAAAAACCTAAAGAACAGGAGATTCTTACAGAAGATGTCCATACAAGATTCACCAATCCTGGCCAACTAAAAAATGTCACTCCTCACTGAGTATAAAAAAATAGATAAAATTGTTCATACCTATAAAATAAGAAGCCAAAATTCTTTGCAGCAGTAACCAAAGCAGCATCATCTGGAGATGCAGCCTGATATGTAATTCTTTCTGGGCTTCCATCACCTTCAGGAAGCACAGTATGACATATTGCAAGGCATCTGAAGAATTCCTACTCAAAGAATAAAAGCTTCCGCTCAGAAAGAATCCTGTGGTACTGGTTGAAGAATCAAAATTGAGACAACAAATATTGTATATATATACATATATATTTTGCTATCAGTGAAATTTTATTGCAACAAGAAATCCCCAACAAACCAAAAACAAAAATCAGCTAAACATGAAAAAGAATAGAAATATGGAAAACTTCCTCCTTCGCAAGAGCATCCGTCATGACATTAGCCTCTCAAGAATATGAAGAAAAGAAGCACCCCAATCATCCAGTGATATCTTGCACCTCCTCCACCCAATCCGGCAATCTCCAGGGAATCAAAGCTTCCCCAGAACCCCATTGAATAGCCGATATTGAAAAAAAAATATTGGATGGCCAAAGGATAAAAAATTTCAAGTTTCAGCGGATAACATGAAATATAAAAGCATGGAAGAACAGTACATAACATGCATACAAAAATGTGGGAGATCAGTAAATGTTGACACATATTGCACAGTATGACATACTGCAAGACATCTGAAGAATTTCTACTAAAAGAATAAAAACTACGACTAAGACAGATACCCAAGGTTCTGGTGAAAGACGTGAAATTGGGGCAACGAATATATAAAACAAAATATTGGATTGTCACGGATCAAACATTTAAAGTTTCAGTGTCTGGGAGAACAGTAGATAGCATGTACACAAGAATGTGGAAGAATAATAAATATTGACACTTGAAGAAGAAGAAGAAGATGACAGTGTTTTTTTTTTTTTTTAACTCAAAACTAAAAGCACACGTGTTTCTGGTTGAAATGGCATGATGAAGATCCACGGAGGGAGTTCCACAACCCACCCAAAAGACCAACATTCGTTCAAGTTGTGCAAATGAGTTTTTCCTTTTTTTATTTCTTTTTTCCCTTGTGGCTAAATCATATGATTTTTCAGTGTTAAGCCTAAGGGAAAATGGTCTGAGTCAATCTGGACTACAATGAGTTTGGTTCGGATAGACCCTGATTTGTATCTAATTGACACAATCCCCTTTGGCTTACATCACAATTTGTTTCTTGTTGAATTAATAATATTTAGATACCTTGCAAGCATCGGGATCACTTTCGTCTCTCCAAGCACCTTGCATAAGTCTGGCATCATCAAAATTGAAACCCTTCTCATGCGCTGGCAGGACTGATTCTTTTACCTATAAAAATACATAAAATGAAAACTGAAGTAAAAGAAGTTTCTTACCAAGTGATTTGTGAACACACCTCATCAATTTTCAACCCACTCCGCTGAGCTACACTTCTTTCTATTTCTGTGATCCCATTACCATACACCTCTCTACCAATTGAACACTTAAAGAACTCCATCAGATTTCTTGTCAAGGTCCCTGTCTTGTCAGAAAATATGTACTCCACCTGTCCTAAATACAAGAATCGTGTTCAGTGTATTATACTTGAACGTTTGTGCTACAAGTCATAATAGGAGTCTGTTAGCGCAAGACACTATGTATGGAAAAAACACACTGGAACTGTAACTTGATGACCATAATCCAGTAATAAATAAAAAATAGTAGTCCTAATGAATCTGCACCTGTTCAGAAGAAAGATATAACACCAAAATACCTGTCCAAGCTCCTCATTCAGATTGGATGTTCGTGCCAGTGCAGGTGTGTTGCTTTCGATATGATACATACGTAAATCTTTATTGATGAACTGAGTGGATTGAATAAACTTGATCATCTGAAATATTGCAAGATAAAAAAACCATTTAACACAGATTTGTTTTTATCAATCTTCAGCACATAGATTATGGGGAGCATGCCTCCCTGCAGCTGAAGTGTATGTAGATGAAAAACTTTCTTATAGGTATTCATACTCACTTTCTCATAGGCATTCAAATTATATTTTAGCACCAACCTCAATGGAAACATAAAGAGAAATAGGGATAACTGTGGAATACAACGTAATTAGGGTAAACATTGTCAGTACAGTGACCTGTAAAAAGAAAAAAAGAACAGAATGTGTTAAGTCTATTGCAGCCAATAATCAAGGACAGGACTATAAATTTAGAAAGTGTGTTCTTTAAAAGAGTGAATTACCAAGAATCTGTTATTGGGATTGAACTGATCCTCTGCACCTTCACCAAGACCTAGATAGTAATACTTGCGATCTATGAAGATGCCACTGGGGAATCGCAAACGAAAAAAGAGACCGTTAATTCTTAGTATTGAAGAACGAACCCCAGCAAATATGAAACATGAATGAGACTGATTCAATGACAGATACAACCTTTTAGTCAAACTAATCAGTCATGACAAGTTAAAAACTTAAAATAATAATAATAAGTGATGGCCATTTTGTGTCGCAAATTCAAATCACTTGTAAGCTCACAGGAAAAATGATCAGTGTGCAATACTCTTGCACCACCACTAAAGATGTTTTTGAGTCATTGCAATTTGCAACATTGGTTAAGGCAAGATCAAACCCATACAACAGCCTTCACAAGCTCAATCCCAAGAACTGTCCCCAATTGAGAAAACATTTTAACCAATGTACAAGTTGCATTGTTGGCCATTGCCAATAAATATGTCTTTCAGTCTTGGACATAATAAACTGGTGATGATCTTCATTTTAGCCTTAACCGGTTAACCCATCAATCTGGGTCTCTTTGACGCAATAGACTGAATATCAGAATTTTAGAAGAGGCCATCGGATTTCCAAAGGAGTTTCACAGAACTCTCAAGTGGAAGATAAAATTATATTAATTAGTACAAATAACACATAAAGAAGCTCTAACTGGATGGTGATTGGACCTGCCAAAAGCTCCAATTAGACACATGAAGAAGAGTGCACCAAAAAGAGCGAGTATAAGTTTGTCAAGTTTCCTCTCCAAGGTACTTCTTTTGGAAGGAACATTCATGGCATTCATCATAACCTGAAGTTTAATCGGTTGAATGAAAAATAAATATTTCAGTAAACTGAATTTCATTAGAGATAAGGAATACTTGGTAAAAATATTGAAACAAAAAAAGAAAAAAAAGATGCAGGCATGTGATAGAAAACACTGGAAAATAAAAGAAACAAGACTACACACAAAGAAAAAGAAAAACAGCATTACAGCAGCGACTGCAGTTCACCATTGACAAGAATAAAGACAACGCACCTTTGTTTCATGCCCAGTAAATACAACAGCGCCAACTATGTAATCTGTGTTCCGAAGACTGCATCCCTACATCAATACAAGGAAATGATATTAGATTACCACTAAACCACTAAACATGAAACCGGAGAAAGTTCTCTGTTCTGAAACTATAAAAAAATGTATCATTCTTTTTTACACAATAAATGAGAGTTTTAAACAACTGGTTGCAACTGCAACTGCAACTGAATCAACCCTGATTTATGCAGTAACATCACACATATGGAAAAGTGGGAAGTGAGTACACAATAAAGATGAAAACAGGGATCCATAATTGATAATGGAATCATAAAAATTGTAAATCAGATTTAATTACAGCGGGATGGAGAGATTAGTTTCCAGACACCAGAAAAAATTACATCTTGTTATTTTTTAACAAAAGAACACAATTAACTACTAAAATCACTAGCACTCATCCATCCATCCATAGTAGATTAATGTCAAATGAATGCAGCAACTATTAGGCAACACTGCCTTTTCCACCGCCTCAATCACATGCCACATCACCATTTTCTAGAAAGTGCACTCGCCAACTCTCTTGCATCCCTTTTTGCAAACCGACCTTGCAACTGCCTCATGAGTTGCACATAGAGAGGACATGTGGCCCACTTCATCGACCACAAGCATGCACCAACATAGGTAACTCAAGCCTATAAATATGGGTGCTACCTCATTTGATGAGTGTGGAGAAGTAAGCTCTTAGTGTGATGTGTAGACACTGTCTACAGTGAGTGCCCTGAATGTGTAAGATGTGTCTTGTGGAGTGCCTTAATAGTGTTGTGTGAGTGTCATGTGTAGTGATAAGGTGTAGGTGGTTTGAGTTCTTTGTAAATGAGAATGCTTTGTCTATAAGAGTGTTGATGTATGGTTAGAAAATCTTGTACGAGGTGTAGTTGTGTAAAGTTCTAAGTGGGCTCTTATTGTATTATTTGCATTAAGTTGCCTGTATTTATTTGCACTTAAGATTTGGTCGAGCGTAATTGAACCCTCCTTAGTTTTCCTACAACAACTTTAGTGCACTTCATTGAAAATATAACACTCATAATTAGAACAATCAAGAGCAATATCTAAGATTACAATCTTTCATTCCAAAAAGAAGAAAAAGATTAAAAAGAAAACATATAATTTGTCTCCACTCAAGAAATAAAGCATGCCTGCCTCACCTTAACCTAAGTTCCATCAATTCAAAATCTTGACTAGTTAAAGGAAAGCCCAACACACTCAATAGAGAAATTTATTCAGTTAAAAAAAAAAAAAAAAAAAAGGAAAGCAGTTTCAGCCAGGATGATGAATAAACAACCAGTGCTCTCATGATGAATTCTCAACAGTGTAGCTGCGTGTTATTCAATTTAGCACATATAAGAGTTCTAGAGATAATTACTGATCATAAATAAGAAATTATATGGTCAGAGGAACTGTCATCTACAATCCTCACATAATAGATGCATTCTAAAAAAAATTGTGAGCAAGAAATACAGTTCAACAAATAAAACTAAAAAACGAAAATCAAAGCTCTCTACATATATGACAAGCAATCATCCATTAGTCGAGATGCCTTGAGAAAATTCTGTGACAAATCAAAGCTGTGATGAGAGGAAGAGCATACTCGCAAAAGAATCTGATTTGGGGAAAGAGGTAGGGTTTGCTTCTTGATCATAAGATTGCCAGTGAAAGTGTACAATGAGTTATTTGGTTGCTCACATTGTATTTCTCCTACAATACAACAGGCACTTTCATTAAACATAATAATGTAGATGAAAAGAAGTTATAAGTTTGCAAGAATCGCACAAATGGAAATTCACATAAACCAAACCAAGCATTTTCCTACTAGGTGGGATCGGCTATATGGATTTGACGATGCCAATCAAATCTGTTTAGAGCCATGTCCTCCGTTAGATCCATATAGGCAATGTCATGTTTAATAGTTTCTTTTCAACTTCTCTTGGGTTTCCCTCTCCCTCTCCTACTCCTGGCAATCTCCATGCTTTCACACATTTTAACAGGTGCCTCCGTTGGACGTCTTCTAATATGGCCGAACCATCTCAGTCGATTTTCTCTCATTTTATCTCCAATCGGTGCTATTCCTACTTTGCCCCTAATCTCCTCATTCCTAATCCTATCTCTCCTTGTGATCCCGCACATCCATCTTAGCATTCTCATCTCCGCAACTTCCATCTTCTTGACATGATTATGCTTTACTGCCCAACACTCTGATCCATATAACAATGCTGGTCGTACCGCCACCTTATAATACTTTCCTTTAACCTTGAGGGGGACTTTCCGATCACACAAGACCCTCGAAGCACTCCTCTATTTGGTACACCCGGCCTGAAACCTGTGACTTACATCAGTATCAATCCCTCCATCCTGTTGCACCATAGATCCAAGGTACCTAAAGTTTTCTTTCTCTACAATCTTTTGTGTGCCCAAACTTACTTCTATATTACCAGGTGTCCTACTTTGACTAAACTTGCATTCCATATATTCCGTTTTGCATCAACTTAGCCTAAACCCTTTTATCTCTAATGTTTTCCGCCACAATTCTAGTTTAGCATTCACTCATTCTCTCGTCTCATCCACTAAAACAATGTCATTTGCAAATAGCATACATCATGGCACCTCATCCTGGATATGTCTTGTAATCTCATCCATAACTAGGGCAAACAAGTACGGGCTTAACGCTGAGGCTTGGTGTAGACCAATCATGATAGGAAACTCCTTAGTTTCGCCGCCAGTCGTCCATATAGATGTCACGACTCTATCATACAAATCCTTTATCGCCTCAATATATGCAACACACACTCTTTTCTTTTTCAGAACTCTCCAAAGAATCTCCCTAGGAACCCGGTCATAGGCCTTCTCCAAGTCAATGAACACCATATGTAAATCTCTCTGACCTTCTCTATACTGTTCCATTAACCTCCTCAGGAGAAAGATAGCCTCCATGGTTGATCTCCCAGGCATGAAACCAAATTGATTCTCTGAAACGTTTGTTGTTCTTCTTAGTCTTCTCGCAATAACTCTCTCCTATAATTTCATTGTATGGCTCATCAATTTAATCCCGCGGTAGTTCGCACAGTTCTGAATATCTCCTTTGTTCTTGTATATGGGTATAAGAATTTTTTCCTCCATGCATTAGGCATCTTCTTGCTCTTTAGCACTAATTTAAAAAGCTTGACAAATGGAAATTCACATAACTAAATTGAAATTGTTCGAATGCACATGAAGTAATTAGGCACCACAAAATTTTCATTTAATCATGAATCTTCTCCTTCATAGTGTATCCTTCTTGCAAGCAGTCATATCTTGGAGAAATGCATATCCCAAAATGGACCTTACACAAGTAAGAAAATACAGACAAAAGTTGAAAGGTGAAACCTTTAAATTCAGCAGCTTTGTCAGGATGTAAGTAATCCCAAGTCCTTTCCAAAGCCTTTCTGATCTTCAAATTTGTCTCTCCATCAAGATTTGCAGTCTGCAACAGAGATTAAGATTATAGTCATTTACAGCATACATCAGGCACATCCATTCACTTTCACCAGCAAGAGTCTTCAATTTAAAAAAAATAAGGATATTTTTCCAGGAATCCACAAAGTTCAAAGGAGACCTCAATGTAGCAGACACCATCTGGATTTGTACTAGCAAGGAACGACAAATCTGCAGGAAAAAATCCATCCTGCTTAACCTGCATCAAGTGAAATAGTTAGAATCGCCATTGAGCTCTACCAATAACACATTTGCAAAGTAATTGTAAATTAAATTCATCCTCCTTAATCTGCATCAAGTGTGATATTTACAACAACCAGACGAGCTCTACCTATAACATAGTTGCAATATAATTGTAGCCCACTAAGCTGCATCCAGCAGCAGGGAATAGCAAATTGGGCAGGCATGAAATTATCTTTGTAGTTTGGATGATTCTAGCCAGACACTCGTGTGATGGGTTGTTGGAGGGCCAAACTTGTATCTTTATACATTTCTTTATCTTCTATCTTGGGAGATAATTATTTCTTTTAATAAATTCTTGTTGCTAAAAGAATTATTCCAAACAGTGCCATAATGACGTTAACGGTTAACCACCTTGTTTTTTTGCCTCCTGACACAAAATTTACAAGCCAGAGAGTGGGCAATCGCCAATCGGGCATGCTACTTATGAATGTATTATTATATAAGCTCTTAAAAAATAAAAAATAAACATGTGGGAAAAACTTACTCTGACAAGGTCCCCCACTTGGAGATCCTTCCAGGGAATGCTTTCCCATTTCTGATCTTGCAATACATCAACAAGTGTTCTATTTATCACCCTATCATTTTGTACACGCTTCTGCATAAAGATTCAGCAGAAACAATCAGACATGACAAACAATTAAACTTACAGCTCTAATCCACAAAACAGTAAAGAGAAACAAATCATTATAGACACAAACTTGAAGATCATATATGCAGCCTAAACTACAGAGAAAAAGCTCTATTACTCACCCAGTCCTCAAACGCCTCTTTAACGAGGGACGCAAAAAGCACTATACTCAATGGCACCACGTTTGTTATAGGATGCACGGGACTAAAAAGAGAAGGAGAGGAAAAATCAGAATAGATAATTCCATATCATGAATAAAGCTTTGCAGCATATCGGGATTAAAGAAAAAGAGAGGGAGAAGTTATGCATCAACTACATTTGTTCCATTCATATGAATAAAGAAATCATTCAGACTTCTAACAATGCACAGAACATTCCATGAGAGAATACTAGACTAGCTGGAACTCACCTTATTGGTGTTGTTGACAAGATTGAGATCATAAGAAAATACAAGTTTGCCACCCGCCTGAACTGTCAGCATACACCCCACATACTTTTCAACAGAATATAGTTAAAAAAAATGTTTCATTGGGAAGAGCAGTTAACATATATTAATAAAAGCAAGCTGCATCATTTCATTATCACATTTCTATCCCTTCTAAAGATCATAGCTCAACGGCTGAGTTACCTGTTCAAACAATCCCTTTGGTAGAAAGGTCAATATATTGTACTTTGTTGTTGATATAGAATTTTCCTGAAAAAGTTGGCAAAGGAGTTAATCACAAATGCATAGGAACAGAATGCAAGGAAAAGAAAGAAATTAAAACAAAAGGTTATAGTCTATTCAACTGTAGCAATCGTTAATTTATAGCTTGTGTAATGCCAGTGTATTACAAAAACTTCCAGAATAATACATTTGGGGTTTTAATCATGAGTTAAGTTGATTTCATAGTTCACATTATGTGCATTTTCTCAGGTCCTCCCCATGAAATGACAGGATGTCAAAGTCTTAAGATGAAAGATGCAAGAATTGACAAGCATAATTATCCAAGACATCAGTTGTGCATAGAGAAACATTGCAGATTAATAGGACTTATTCATTGGTAGCTCTAATTTTGGTGACACATGGTATGGTTTCCACTATGATTTAAGGCTTGGTGGTCTAGATGGTAGATTTTATGGGCCCCATCATGGATGTATATGTTCATGAAATAATTCAGATTAGGAGATCCTAGCCTTTCAACATTTGGCCTACAAAAAAGTTAATAAACAAAGTACAGTCGTAGTCTGGGGCAAGGTCATAGGTTGGATGGTAAGAATCTTTTGCTCTGGAAAAACATTCTATTCATTTCCATCCAAGGAATAGCCCATGCATCAAGCGCCAAATTCTGATGCAGCCATGCAGGCAGATAAATGAAGAAAATAACATTAAAAAGAAACACAGAGAAAGTGCAGCCTTCCCAAGGTCAAAGGTAGTTAAACTAAAATACAGCAATGTTCCAGAGAAATGTTGAATCTTCGATAGTTATTCTATAGAATTATTGTTCATTTTCATCCAAGATATGTCCATGCATTGAGGTGAGTAGAGATCAAACAAAAATATCCTCATAGAAAAAAACTAATAAAGCATACTTAAGAAAGAAATCATTTTCATTTCACCAAAAAATAGAATTATCAACATTGAAGCACCAAAGAATTTTTTAAGCATCACGAAAGAGACAAGGTCAGCGAGCAATAGATTAGTTTAAAAAAAAATACTGAATGGTTAGAGAGAGAGAGAGAGAGAGAGAGAGAGAGAGAGAGAGAGAGAGAGAGAGAGAGAGAGAGCTACTTTAAGGCAATGGAGGTTCTTATGACCTTCATCCTAAACCATCAGGTTTCTTACCTGAAATCCCCAATCCTCAACGTCCTATATGAAAATGGTCCCTGCAGAACTTAGGACGACCTTGTGTAACGCAAAGACTCCTTGTGTTGAAAAGTATTTCCGCTGCCTCTACTAAGGCGTGAGGTTTTGTTATGACTGGTTAGAATTTAATATGGTATTAAAGCCAACCGATGGTAAGTTCAAATCCCATGAGGAACAACTCAGGCGCTAAATGTGCAAGTCACAAAATTTACCCCAACAGCGTTTTGCCTCTCTGGTGCTTTTCCACAAAGAGGAAAAACTAAACTATATTTCCTCAAAAACCATTTCAAATGCAGGGTTGTCAGAATTGCTTTTTTTTCTCTGGCACCATGGAAAACAAAACAAACCCAGGGTGCTCCGAATTCCAGCATTTCACAAACCTTGATGATAAATGCTTTCCATGGTTTTGCCAAAACAAAGAAAGGGCGGCCAAGGCTCGAGCAAATTCCTACACATATCTAATCTCTATCCCCAATGACAATCAATGCAATTGCCAATCCCCGTCCTACTCCTAGACGCACAAAAACCCTAAACAGCTTCATTGTTCTAACCCAAATGCTCATCACAACAGATAAAATCATCATTCTAACCAAAGCATTCACACCCATCAACACATCAAATCGAACCAAACCCAAATGCACCCAAAAACCAACATCCAAAACCAAATGCACCCAAGAAAGAAAACAGAAAGAAATCAAACACACCTTAAATCTAGCCATCAGATTGGCCTCGCGATCATTGCAGCAGATTCTCCGATAGGTCGGCGGCTGCGGGTAGATGCCGCCGAGCCTGGCCGACGACCTCATCGATTGGTCATTAGAGTCGATGGAAGAGATCGAATCCCTACGGCCGAGCCGCGCCGCCCTAACCTTATCCCACAGGCGCATTTTAGATTCCTCCGGCGCAGGGAACGATCACGACACACAAAGAAAAAAAAAACGGTTTTCTCTTCTTCTCCTGAAGAGAGAGAGCGTTTCGGTCTTCTTCTTCTTCTTGTTGTTGGCGAAGGAGACGGTTATGGGCAAAAACGGGCGAATGGCTGCAAAGCTTCTTCCTTGGTATTTAAATTCGGGGTTGGATTTCTAATTTTGGCGCTCGACTCTCATTGTATTGTGACACGCGGGAGTCTTAGTTGCTGTGGGTTATGGTGGGCCACTTATTTTATCATTCCATCTCATCCATCCATTTTGGTAAAATGTGGCACATCTATTGGAGTTTTTCAATCATCAATAGGTGGGCCATGGCCTAGATGGATGGGCCATGAAAATGGACGGATGGGAAGTAGCCTATAATTTTGATTGGCCATCATCATGTGCAATGAGCCACGTGACTTTTTAAGAACTAAAGCCTGTAGTTTGGGGACATTATTTCTCCTTTGGTTGAAAATAAAAACCTCAATTTTGGGCTTAGGAGAAACCACGTCAGTTTTTTTTTTTTTTTGGATCATTCGTGAATGTGTCCGATATTTGCCTTTTCAATAAAATATATCTCCTTGGCTACATATGTGCATTTTCAATAAAACGTGTCTTTTGGATTACATATGTGCATTTTCAATATAATGTCTCTCTTGGACCCATTTGTATGGAAGTGACCCAATTCAAATCTTCCAACTCTATAAATTAAGGTTATTTTTAAAGTTTTGATATAGTATTCAAAATGAACAGAAATGCATACGAGTTTTTTTTTGTTTAAGATGAAACATGTATGCTGACGAGAATTAAAGGAAGAAATGTTTGGTTTTCATATTTTTTTTATTGATTTGATTTTTTTTATTATTTTATTATAAATAGATTTATATGAAAGGGATATTAGTTTTAATATATTATTGAGGTCGCACGAGACTTATCTTGTGCATCGTACAGGGGCTTCATGCTAGTGTTAATGATGTCTTTTCCTCTTCATTTATTCTAAATTGTTGTTATTAAGGATGGTTCTGGAAAAAAAATAAAAATAAACAAAAGACACGCTAGGCCTGTCAATGGGCCGGGCGGGGGTCTAGGCTTGGGCTGTCCAATCCCGTCCCAAGAATTGAGTTGGGCTGCCGGGGGTTGTCCATTCCGGGTCATAAACTGAGCGGACCTACGTCAAATCCCATCCTTTGCGGGCCCGGGGCTTACCACGATCTTGAATGTAAGTTAAATATTCTCTAATTATTCCTAAATTGTCACCGGACTTTAAACCCTCCTCATTCTTTCCCGGCTTGGGATCGGCAATGCAATACAACAAGCAATCTGACAGAGTAGTTTATTTATTTATGCCGTGACAGAGCAGAAAATAAAAAAAAATCGACAACATAAATTAACAGAAATGAGATAAGTATCCTATGTGCGTCAAGTAATGTCTAAAAGAACTTAGCATAAATTAATAGAACAAAATCTTAACAATGTAAAGTGTGACTGGAAGTTTGCGCACAAAATCTTAACAAAGTAAAGTGTGATCATCACAAGTTTTTTGCATTTTCATCAATTTACTTAGAAACTACTCGGAGCCCCGTGCATTTCATCATCAACTCAATACAAAAGTTACAAAATAACCTAATCTTTATGGAAAAAAAAAAAAAAGAGATACAAATTCAGATAGCCATAGATACAAATGATATGACCCTTGTGTGGTAAGCTGTTGTAAGTTTTTGACTAGTTTTTTAACACGATAACATTGAAACATTCATGATTTAACAAGGGTAAGCTGTTGTAAGTTTTTGCCTAGTTTTTTAACACTGTAACATTGAAACATTCATGATTTATTAATGTAAGAAAAATTATTTTAACCATTAATGAGACCAGGGGATGAACCCTCTACTTAGACATGGAAATAATTCCCTTTTGGAATAACCTTGGTAGAACAGAAACACCTTATGCGTCAAGTGAAGGGCTTTTTTAATTTTGAAATACTTGGGTTAACTCGGAAGAGTGAGCTTAGTTGGATGCATATGACCGTGTTGAGGTTCATTTATTTTAATAATTAGAGTCTTACATTGCAATAAATGCATAGTTTAGGCCGTTTAGGAAAAAAAAGATGCATATGTTGAGGTCTATGAAAAGCATATGTGGGCATGGGTGCTGGATGAAGAGTTATACCATATTGTTTTCTTGAGAAGATGACTTAGTTAGATGCCAGCTTTAAGATGACTTAAATTTAATAGATATAAGAGATGGGGTATCAAAATGTAGAGAAACATCAAGAGGTCTAGAATTGTGCTCTTTGTTATTGGAACCACATCAATAAATAGAGATGCAAATGGAGTATATATTCTAGGCACGCGCCATGCGTAATGGTAGATTATATGGGTAATTACTAACTAGTACGGTAACCCGTACTAAGCACGAGCATGGCCCATGTAGCTAGGGTTCCCACTCCAACTATTGTTGAGATTATTTTGACAAGTAATTGCACATGAGTATTGTGCTGTGTGGTGGTTAGGTTAGTTATTTAAAAAAAAAAAAAAAGCAAAAGCTCGTACGATCAAACCTCATTTTATTAGTTATTAGAAATTTTCCGTACCTGAAGGCACGACGCACTATCGGACCTGGATATGCCTCAGACCGACCGAACCTATGTTCCATGCGTTTCGAAAGCAAGTCCAACATAAAATGGATTCCACAAAAAAAAATCCAATTGATTGCCAAATGATATAATTTAATTCATTCATTTATTTTTAACAAAACCAAATCATGAAATCTTTCACCCAATTTGCTCATATCATCTTCTTATCTTGGTCCCATCTCATCATCGATGAAGTAGTATTTTTTTTTTTTAAAATGAAGAAGGGATGGCAATACCTGTAAATAACTCAAACTTGCTGACCATTTTTGCTTTTGATAGAGATGGCAAAAACTCGTAAATTTATCAACTTTTAGCCCTTTTTTTTTTAAATGAAGAATGGATGATACCTGTAAATAACTCTAACTTGCTGCCCCTTTTGCATTACCCTCTTAAATCCAAGGGTCCAAAATATCCCTTGGATTTATGTACATAGATCCAATGGTCCAAAATGTCCTAGGATTCAAAGTCTCTATCCCATATTATATAGATTTTTCCCATGGTGGCTTAATAAGAAAGTCAAAATCAAAAGTGCTTTGATCAAAATTGAATTTAAAACCATCCACTTTTAATATATAATAATTAGTACAAGAAGTTGTAAGCATGAAGAGAGATTTTAGAGATGAATTTAACAAATTTGTAAAAGAAGACTTCGGGGCGAGCTGTCCATGGTCTGCCCATTTCTAATCTTTTTTCCTATATTTTCGGGCTTGGGACGGAACGGCCGGATACCCATGTTGACGGGCTCACCGATTGGTCATTGGAGTCAATGGAAGCAATCGAGTCCCCATTGCCGAGCCGCGCCCGCCCTAACCCTTTCCCATAGGCCAATTTTAGAATTTCCGGGCGCAGGAACCATCACAACACAGGAAAAAAAATATATATTTTTTCTTCAAATCTCCTGGAGAGAGAGAGAGTGGTTCGTTCTTGTGCCGTTACTTTCTTCTGCTTCTTCAAACCAAACGGGCGTTGGGAGGAGACGGTTTTTTGGAAAAACGGCCGAACTATTCTATACAAAGTTCCCACCCTTTTTTTATTTTTCCTTCGTCGCATGACACGTGGCAGCCTTACGGTGGGCTCTGGTGGCCACTTATTTGCATCATTCGATCTCATCCATCCACTTCGGTAAACTGTGACATCTCTATTAGTGGTTTTCAATCATCAATAGGTGGGCCACACCCTAGATGGATCAACTTATGGGCTCCAATTACAAGCTCATTGCGCTTTTCTGAGCATCAATTAACTTGTGTGGACCATGGTCCAACACATGCCCCACATCAGGTAATAATAAACTTGAAATGTACACATGGTATGGCGGATCCATTTTTCAAGTGGACCACAGATGATATTTCATGAAACTGCAAGTGAATTGGATTGGTCGAGTGGTGATGACCACGGTTCCTCCCTCTTCCGGAATCAGAGGTTTTGATATCGACCCCGGTTTTCCCCTCTTCAGGAACTGAAGGTTGAGTCCACTTATACTACCACCTAGGGGTGTACACGGATCGGATTGGTGCGGATTGGGCCAAATCCGTCACCAATCCGTTGCCTTCGGATTGACGGTTTTGTAATCCGTCACCAATCCGTTACTGTTGAAATCCGATCCGATCCGATCCGTGGAGGAACGGATCGGATCGGATTAATCCGTTCAATCCGTTACTGTACATTACATGGAAAAAGAAAGAAGAAAAAACCCATAAATTTTGAAGTCACCGAATTAAAGGGGCATGAGTTGAGAGTTGTATGTCTATTCTATTCATAAGGTTAGTGACTCCTTACATTTTTTTTCTTATTTTATATATATAATTTTCTTAATTTATATTTAATGACAACGGATCGGATCGGATTGAATCCGCGGATTAAGGATGAAATCCGCCACCGATCCGTTGCTAACGGATTACACAATTTCCAATCCGTCACCAATCCGTTGGCCTTCGGATCGGATTAAAATCCGCGGATCGGATCGGATCGGATTGACGGATTGACGGATTTTTTGTACACCCCCACCTGGGGGTCCTCTCTCTGGCCCAGAGGGATTAGTTTAGTCCAAATGATTGGTAAAAAAAATAGAAATATATTAAATAGTTGGAGTTTCTTTTTGTATCCCTGCAGATGATCCGATTGAAGTTCTTTGATTGCCTTTTTCAATCTTAGAGCAAATTGTCTGGCCCACTTCTTGTAATTTGTTAGGGGAGTCAGGAGTGTGCCGGAGTAGAATCTCCCTGAATTGTTCATGGTGGAGATCGCTTCGATCAGAGTGATCCTCACCATTGAGTCTTCCACAAACTTCGAATTTATTGCTTTCAACTATATGAAAGTTGAAAAAATAGAAAAAAAAAAAGATGATTTTTGGTGGCCCTGGATTGCAATGGGTCATACTTGAAGTGGCAGTGGGCCGGGTTGATCCCCAAAGGTAACAAATTAGGGCCCAACCTGAACCCAACTCGTTAATAAGCAATTTATCAATGTAAACCCAAATCTTACCAGTCTTATCATAGGGGTCAACCCAACCCAACCCAACCCAACCTGCCTAAGCATTAATACAGTAATTGAATGGCTTGATCTGATGAATTTACAATTGAGAGACTCACCATTCATGTTGCCCTATAATCAGATGTATGCTATAGTGAGGCTCTTCAAATAATATCATTAAGATATAGTGGGAATGTAGCTTTTTACAACCACTCGGTCTACAGAATGAGAAGATGAGAGGTCCCAACCAGCAGCTTTGCAAACTATTTCTTCCACAACAATTGGAATTCCTACTGAAATCTTACTAGCCAATGGTGGTATTATTTCCCTCCACCAATAATAATTTCATTTCAAGCTGCATGTGGCTTGTAAATATGCAGTTGTGGCTCACTTGTAAGTTGCAATGACCCATTGGGTTATGCAGATTTAACCTGAACCCCAGACATTTGTTCATGGGTTGGGTTTTTTCTCAACCCAAATGGAGTGCAGGTGGTGCTTGGGTATGTTTTGTTTTCAAGCTCCTTTGTCTTGCTTGTAACTCATGTTGAGATAAAAAGATGAATAGATATTGGCAGGTAGTAATGACCTAGCTGAAAGGTTTGCCTTTGTGAATGGTAGGGCAAACATCACACCCATGTAAATTTTTCACAAGAGAGAGCCAATACCAATGAAAGAAGGCCGACCTTATGGCGAAGGACCTTCCACATAATCAATCCAAGAACATAACTACATAGATATTGACAATAGCAAGAACCTTTGTCATAATTTCATAAAATTTTACTGATACTACAAAATTTTCAATGAATCTAGCTTAAGCAGCTTCTAATATATGTTGGTTCTTGAAGGACAGAGTAAGCATACGATAATAACAATGGAAAAGATGTTCCTACGCTCCCAGATCCACAAAGATGACAGATGCCCAGATCTTCTAAGAGATGCTATAGAAGGGCCATCAATATCACTCAAAGTCAAGCTGGTGGTGGTGGTGGAGCATTTGGCGGAGGTGGAGGTGGCATTGACATCTGAGGTGGAGGAAGAGGCCTCCCAGCCATTTGCTGAGGCGGCATGCTCGGGCGCCAACCAGGAGGTGGGACACCCATCCCCATAGGTGGTGGAGGCGGCCTCGACATCATCCCCTGTGGGGGTGGTGGCATGTTAGGAGGTGGTGGTCTGAATTGCATTTGTTGTTGTGGTGGTGGAGGCATAATAGATGGTGGCGCCATCCCTTGGCCCCGCTGCTGTGGCTGACCAGGCCAAGAAGGTGGGCCTGCAAGATGCATGGGTGGTGGGAACGACCCAGCCGGTGGGGGTGGAAGGCGAAGAGTTGGTGGCATTTGCCCAGGAGGTAAAGGGCCATTGGCAAAGGGCCGGGGAGGCATCGGTGCACCCATGGTGCCATTGGCCTGAGCAGCAGCTGGAAGTGTAGGTGGTCCGCTGGCAAACAATGTGTGAGGCCTGTTTCGCTGGGTATTGGGATTGCTTGCAGCCAGGACTCTCTCTGCATTAAAAAGGTCAAGAAAGGCATTGTATTAGAACTCAGTTTAAACATTATCTTAATTACAACCAACACCAGCCAATGATTTCAAGATAACTTCTGCACTCTGAATTCAATATAGTTTTGAGGTTCTAAATCTCAATCGTTGCGGACAAATGTAACTAGGAGATAACTTACCTGCTGGGGTGCCATGACGCTCTCCTTTTGTGTCTTTCTTGTACGCATATGACACTGTTATTTGGCGGTTACATAGATACTGACCATTCATGGCCTGAAGAAACAGAAAGAGATCATTGATGACATTTTACTGTACAAAAGTGAGTAATTGTGCTTATACTGTAAGTTTATTGAGCAATGAATATGACTCCTTTAAAACAAAAAAAGTGAGTAATTGCTCAAATCATTCATGGGAAAATCATGTCCTACACAAATTCCACAAAATCAACACAAGGAAACCAACCTATACCTCTCCACTCTAGGGGTGACAACCCGACCCATATCTTATACGGGTTGATCACGAGGGTCAGGTAAACCTGGTTCTCAGTGAAAATCAGTTGGATTAGGGTTGACCTGCACAACCAGTCTGACCCGTATCCCATGAGGATTTTTCCATTCTCGGAAGTGTAGCAAACTCACAACTTATCCAAGAGTGCTTTAAAACACCCCCTTTTCTGCCATCCTTCTACACACACTATCCCTCAATGAATTGATACAAGCCCAAAATTAATAATTTTCCGGACATTAACCATTGGATTTCATCATGAGAAAATTGCACATTGTATAGTCGTTAAACTTTAAGGATCTAAAAAGAGTTAGGATTATCTAATCGGGCTTATATCTTGTATTTCCCTCATCTGTGTCCAAACCTTTGCATCCCCAAAACCTCCATTGATTTTCATGCACCCAGGTGTTGTGTTTGGGGTGGGTGGTGTGGGGAAGCCTGGACGACTTCTAACCGGCCTATTTGGAGGTCCTATCAATCATGGGGGTTGTGGGAGATTGCATCATCGAAAGATTTGGATGTGACCCACCAATGTGCAAAATCTCAAGTCCATCATATCATCTTAATCCATTGATCCATGGCCCTCAAGTTTAGTAATGCATCATTTTTTTTTTCTTTTATCTCAATCTAACAGTCAGTCAGATTTAGATTTATGTAAAACCCACAGAATCTATAACATTCAGGAGGGCTTCAAAGAGAGTGAGAAGCCTTAAAAAAGTAGGAAGCCTTCTTTTACCGAGATCTAGGATTTTATTGCTAGGATCTCTGCTTGAAAGCCCTTTTAGCTCCAATTCTCTTGTTTTTGGCGTAGGATCTCTTGTTGGGGTTTAAGATATGGGAATTTCTTGGTGATTAGCTTGAGATCTTGAGGGATACTTGAAGATATTGGAGAATTCTGTCTAGATCTAACTTAAGGCAAGTAAACATCTATAACTACATAAAATGCATGCTTGTTTTCCTTGATTTGATGTTGAATCTACTACAGAATACCCAATTGCAAGTTTTTTTTTTATGGTTTTTATGTTAATCACATGTAATTGGATAAGTAATGGCTAATTTGGTAGAATTAGGTATTGCACGTGATGTATCAGGCTTTGATTATGATGGTTGAGATGGAATTATGTAGGTTTTGGTATTAGAAATGAGATCCCCTTTGTATTCAAAACTTTCTTCTTCGGACTTGCAGGTAGGGGATTTACGGCTAACCATAAGCCCCTTACAGCTAGCCATAAGCTACAGAAAGCTAACCGTGAATGTACTACGGCTACATTTTCCAGAGAGCCAATAATGCCCCTTTTGTTCTACGGCTACCTCTCTCGGCTAGCCGTAGGGTTACCCACAGCGATGGCGAGCTGTAAGCCTAACTGTAGTACACTCACGGTTAGCCACACCTAGGCCTGGCCCGGCCCGGCCCACTCATGATTGGGCCTAGTCGTGAACGGCCGGCACAGCCCATGAAAATTATATGGGTCGTGTCGTGCCATGCCGTGCCATGCCCACTCCTTTGGGAGTCAGCCCAACACGGCCCGATGTGGCGCAGTCGGGCCTGGGCCGTGTGGCCCGTGGGCAGCCCACGGCTCCATCTCCCCTTTTTTTATTTTATTTTTATTTTAAGTTAGACTTTGACGGACACGACTTGGACCAATTTCATTAAATTAAACAAATTAAGAGAAATAAATAAGTAGAATAACACTAATGATGTTCTGAAAAAAATACATCAAATAGATTATATTTCCTTGAAATTTAAGTTACAAAGTTTAAAAAAATTATAAGTTTGAACTTGGATCAATATATAATGAAATTCAAACCTTTTGATAAATGAGAAAATAAGAATTACAACTTTAAAACCTATGATACATTCTAAAAAATAAATTACAACTTTCAAGGGTTTATACATGTCTTGAAGTTCCTCTAGACTATAAATCCATAGCCTTCATTTTGTTTTATCATCTGAGCACAAACGATGGATAGGGTGCTGAATATTAGCAGCCGTGGGGAGTTGTTTGATTCTTTCTGATGCCTTGAGAAGATGCACCCAACTAACTACTTAGTCCAGTGAACTTTTAGTATCAAGACATCAACCTGAATATTGGTGCTTTTCAATTGTGATATACATGCATGCTCAAATATCTGATAAAGATAAAAATCTGTTTTCCTTTTTCTTTGCTCTCTGAGCATATAGCATGGCCATGATGTCTGGTTTGAGCTCTTGTTTTGAGTTGGTAATAGACACAAGTTTCTTCTTTTATTCTTCAGCTTTGGGTTTTATGTTTTCAATGGATAGTAACCCTTTTGTATCTTTTTGTGTTTCCATTTTCTGTATCTGCTCACTTTCTCACCTAAGTCAATTGGAAAGGCAACCATTTTGTCTCTAGTTTCAACTTTTTTTGTCCTACCCAGAATCACTCTTTCAACGAGCAATTTAGAGTGTTTATTAGAGGTTGAATGTTACGGATGCATATGCAAAGCCTATGTGATTGTCTTAGTGCATCCAACCTATGTAATTGGAGCATTTTATTAATGGGTTTTGTAGGTGAGCATACTAGATAAAAATTTCTAGTCATATGACCGTTTTTTAAGGGGAGAGGGGGGGGGGGGGGGGGGGGGGGGGGGGGGGGTTGGATTAAAAAAAATCAGACCGTTGGGCCTGGGCCGTGCCGCCAGAGGGCTTGGGGCGCTGGCCCAGCGGGGGACTGTTGGGCCGGGCCGTGCCGGCCCATTGACCATGTCAACGGCCCAAGAACGGCAGGCCCGTGCGGGGCTTGGGCCGCCCGCCCATATTTACACGTCCACCCAAACCACAACAAACTATAAGCCTGAGTTTTCCTTGAGTGCATAATTTATACTTTTTGACCTTTGGACCAGTTTGGGACCCTTTAACCATGCCATGCCCTATTGTAAATTAATCGTGGACAATCATAAGTGGTGTTTGAGCTGGCATTCACCTACGGATTGCCCTGAGCTTGATTAGGCCAATGCTTGGTCAAGTGTACGAAGGTCTAGGGCCTTTGATGTCACCTAACTTCGGAACACCAATGTATATATCTATTTGGACATCAGGGACCCTAAGGCTATGTAGGGTTTGATGGAATTGACCAAGGGAATCTAGACCCTAGGTTGGATCTTGTCTCTTGTCCTTGTCTCACATTGTCTCATGATACATGTCTTATTGTCCTTGTCTCACATTGTCTCATGATACATGTCTTATTGTACTCTATTACTTGCATATATATGCCGTGATGGACTTGTACCTTGGACTTAGGATGGACCTAGTGACCCTTGTCCTAGTATAGACTTGTTTCTACCCTTTATGTACTTGGTTCACCTTGATGACCTAGAGCTAGATGGACTTGGGAGTATAGTGCTGCACCTAGGGGCGAACCAGGAAACTTGCCCCTGGGACCCGCGGTAGGGAAGATGAGAGGAGGTGTGTGTGTGTGTGTGGTTGGGGGGGGGGGGGGGGGGGGGGGGGGGGGGGCGGGGGGGCTTACCCCCCTTGATGTGCCTACATTGATAGATGAGTTGGTTCGCATAACCTACTTTGTGACCGTGTCCAGTTAGAGTCACCATTGATCCACAGGTTGGCGCCACTTAACTTCGGTCCATTCTATTTAGACTTGACCTGTGTGGACCTAGCCTCGTTTATGCTTGCTGCAACCTATGATACTTGGACACTTGTACAAGCCCAATGTATCCCTTGATCATCATCTTCTTCATTAAGATCTCCTTCCCCTTTCGAATTTTGCTGCTTGCACTTGTTGCTCAATGTTGTTAGCCACTTGTTTTTCACTTCATATGACCTGATTGTGGACTCATCTGGTTCTTTCTTTTGTTCATCAATTTCAGCCTTTACATTTGGTTCCGCAATATTGGCTTATGTTGTTTCCAGAGACATGTTGGCTTTCAGAGATTCCTTGTTAAATGGAAACACAGTCCACAACATGATAGTACATAGACCAATAGAGACAAGTTGTAGCGCCTCAATCCGGACCTGCTTGAGAGATATGATAGTTTTATCTCACTAGAGGCGAGATCTTCTCAGCCGAGGGGAATAAGATCAACCCTAATTCCCTCAATTCCTTCAAGATCTACCAGCAACGGAGGCATAAGATTGTAGATCAAGCCAATTTGTGGATGGAAGATGCATATCCAGACTTTCATCACCAAGATATTGAAAATCCACCATTGGATTAACATTCTGATAACATCCAACAGTTAGGACCCATATTGGGAAGTCTCGCATAAGAATAATTAAAAGATTTAAAAAGAGTTTTAGAGGGGCTCAAGAAGATTCAAAAGATTTAAAGAGTTTCAAGGGGGGGCCAGAGGAATTAAAAGAAATATAAAGGGATCCAAAACGGGGACCCAGAGCTAAAGTGAAGGAGGCAAAAGAGGGGCCTTGGGATTTGTGCGCAAGTCTCTTTACGCATGAAAGCCCAAGCACACAACTTTATTTTATTTTATTTTATTCTATTGCTTTCTATTTTCTTTTATCTTGTTATTCATTTTAAAAAGTTTGGAACTTATTTGTATGGAGAGACTTGTAATCATAGTTGTAAATTTCATTTTAGATGCCGTTTCGCTCAAGCGTACAAATGAAATTTTTTGGCTGATTTGGGAAATGAGTTCTATTTTGGAAGAATAAAAAAATTATTAGAAAATGTAAAAAATATTTATATTTTAAATATTATATAAATTGTACATTTGATTTATATTTCTAAATCAATAATACAATGTTATTTTATATGAAAATTTTAATTAGGGCCATGTATGGACGAGACATTTATTTAAAATCGCTTGGATTTTTAATGGATGGGCCATATTGTGGAGCCAAAAAATTCCCACATAAAGAGACATGCACCAACTAAAGGTAAGAGCATGTGGACTAAAGCACGTGGACTATGGAGCCCATGTGATGTATGACCACATTGCATCTCTCTCTCAAACATAAATCAAATAACGACCGCTACATAGGCGTAGTGGCCAAGACTGCTGTGCCAAATACAATTTAGCGCCACTCTCATCCGTAGCGGCCGCTATGGGGCCGTTACAGTCTAGGGCCACTACAGACTAAGACTAGACTACTACTTTGCATTGTTTTTTAAAACACATAGTAAGGCCTTTTCTTTTCCTTTTCTCTCCGAATAACATTTCTAGGTAACTCTTCTACCTTTCTATGCTTAAAAAGAACACCAAAAAACACAAGATTTCGCCGAATTGAAGTCGATACATAGAATTCCTCTCAAGGGCTCTTCTCTAGGTATTACCTTGACCGACACCCCATTGGGTATTAGTAGAAGTATTCTTTTCTCAACTCTCAACAAAAATACATTGTTTATTCTGATGAAAGTTAATGTCTTTTGGTTTGAACTTTAAGCTTTAAACTTTATTTAAGCAATCTATATATATATATATATCTTGTGTTATATACAAGTGTGCTAAATTGCTTATTTAAATTATGAATTTAGAAATGTATAATAATTTCTAATGGAAACCAATATAGATCAATAAAATTATTTTATAATCATTCAAGGATATAAAACCTCCATGCACTAAAGGGACCATTACAACCCCCACCCCCAATCTTAGTTACGATAGGCAAAAGAATCAAATCCTAACAATTTCCAATATTATGGATTTTTTGGTTATTTTTTTCAAAAAAATTTGACCACTTATTGAATTCACACCGCTACGCCGTTATGTATTGCCCGCTGGCTGCTACGTCCGCTTGCAATTGCTATTTTGATCATTTCTCTCGGATCTTTTAATTACTAACAATAGGCGGGCCATTCATTTGGCAAAGGTGAAAAGAAAAAAGCCTTCATCATTGAAATTGAGAAACCCTAATCCAAAAGGGGAAAGTGAGAAGATACGATGAACTGAAGAAGATGAAGAATTAAAGATAAAAGAAGGGAAAAAATCCTGGGTGAAGCACAACAACGAAGAAGAAGTAGTACCTGGGTTGGGAAGCGACAACAGGAAGCAGCAGTAACAATTCCAGCTCGAAGCAAGCTTAGGGCTCCTCGCCTCCTCCTCCTCCTTTCCTTTTTCTTTTTCTTCCTTTTCTTTCAAATATAAAGGCTCAAAGGTGTTTTTTTTTTTTTTACTCCCTAAAGGCATATGGAGGATTTTGGTCGAAATTTCCATGTGGGCTAATATCGGCTAAAATCAATTGAAACCAACCAAGATGCCTAATTCCGGCTGAATTTGGCCAAGAAATTCACAGAAAAGTGAAAGAGAAGGAAGAGGAAGAAGGAAGAGGGAGGAGGAGGAGGAGGAGGAAGGGGGGGCGGGGGTGGGGGGGGGGGGGGGGGGGGGGGGGGGGGGGGGGGGGGGGTGTGGGTTTGTTTCGCGTGAGGCCACAGGTAACATTGGTTATCTTCTTGTATTTTCTTTTCCTTTCTAAACCCTACATCCATATCATCCCTTCCATCCATCAGCCAATAAACCATCACCACCACCATCTCCTCCCAAAACCCAACCATCCAATCCATACTTATAATCCAAATCTAACCATTCCACTAACCCAAAACAACCCCAACCCAAACCGCACTTCATCCAAAACCCAACCACCCTGTCCAAACCCTAAGTGTGCCCCACCTGACCCAGCTGGACCTTTAATGGGCCCCACTTGACCCAGCTGAACCTGACCCCACCTATTTTATTGAGTTTGTTTTTTCATTGTTTCCACTTCACTGACTTGAAATTAGTTAAATTCCCTAAATCTGAAAATCAGTTAGAGCATTTTATGCTGTGGAAATATTGCTTCAGTTCTGAATCTTATTTTAAATTCCCTAATTTTTACATTGAACACTTGCAAACCCTTTTATACAAGACATTGTTTCAAATCTTCGTTAAAGGGATAGTTAATCTAATTAAATTGAACATCCCTAAGCAAATGGAAGTCCTGTTTTCCATTAAGATCCCTACCTCTTCTTACTCGAGGGACCATTAATACAGGATTGTGACGACGCATTGGACTGACACATAATTTTCTTGCTTTATTTTCAATATTGGATTGTGTGATTGGCGTGATTCATAATTTAAATTTTTTTCTTAATTCTTAAATTGATCTCACCTTCCATATTAGGTTAGATTTTATATAGTCCTGCATCATAATAAATCAAGATGTTGGCTTCTTTGCTCCATGGTGTTCTCTTTATTCTTTTGGGTCGGCAGGTCGGTTTTTTTTTTTTTTTTTTTTTTTTTTTTTTTTGTGGTTTGGGGTGTGTCCAGATCCTTGGATGAGACTTGTTTGGTTTTTCTATTGTTTTCTTGTTTTCTTAAGAAGTATTTAGAGAAAAATAACCTGATTGAGTAATCATGATAAAGGGAGACTCTCAGCCCTAACTAAATAAATCAAACATTGCATAGGACTTTAAACGCAAAAAGAATGACCAACTCTTGAACTGGTCTGAGAGCTATATGGCATCAGAATTCAGTGTAAGTTTTTAAATCTTGATTATTGCAATCCAGGCAGAAGTAATAGTACATGTTATGGTCTCAATGTCAAATGCTGCTTTGAGTTGGAGCTGGTAAGTCTATACATAAAGAAACTGAACACAAACATCAGAATAAATAAATAATTTGAAAACCTAGATTGACTTCAAAAAACAAGAAAAAACTACCTCAATTGCTGCATCAGATGTCTCAAATGAATCATAGCTTATGAAACCAAAACCACGAGAATTCCCAGTTTCAGGATCTCTCATTATCTGGAAAGAGAATCATTTACATCAGACTTCAACAACAGCAAAAACTTCTGTGACAGTCCAGCTTATTAGAATGATCATAGCACAAATGATATTGTAATGTGTCCCTTAATGATACAGTAAAGATAGATACTCCAATCACCACCAGAAAATTGATCCTCAAAACACTGGAAAATTTATGGATTATTACAAATACAAACTGAATCAAGCTAGAGAACATATTTCTCCCACCTGTGAACATGTTGAATTATATAGGTAGGAGACATTGTAATCTGAGGAAATCTTGATTGATGAAATTAAATCAAAAGAGTATGTCCTATCGTCCATATTGTTAAAATGGCTCGTGTGATTGGTGTGCAAGTGACATGTGCAAATAATGTGTTCAGAGTGTTGACTAAAGATCTCAATCTATCTCTTAGACTTGCACACAGCTCATTGGTGATTTGTAATCATCTTGTTTAGGCAACTCAATTGCAACGAACTGTAATATCACCCCAATTAAGGGGGTTTTTCATACTGTAATTCATGAAATTGAATATGATAAATAGAGGATCTCTGCCCATAAGAAGGGACCAATCTTGTAACTGATCATTGAGTAATTCCAGATGAGTAGCACATTGCAGAAATGCTTGCAATCAGACAGGAAAGAAAAAGCCGCTGGACAAACCATTCTGACAAATGCATATTACAATTTCCTCTTTCTTTTAAATTGGTATTATAAGTAAATGCCTGAGATACCAAGACAAAGGCATTATGAGAGGCATGGTTTTATAGCCCTTCAAAAGTACACAAAGTACACATTTTATGATCAATTTGAGATACCAGTGTAGCTAATCAGAAATCAATAAAGCCATAGAATCCCCTTGATTTGGGAAGAATTAAGATACGAGTTTTGTACACATTTTTGGAACAATAGTCCTGCACTCCTATGTTCTGTTACTGAACATAGAACTGCGTAATCAGATGATGATCTGCATGACCACTCTTCTACAGAAACAAAATCTAAGAATTCCTGTTTTGCTAATATTTAGAGGGCTTTTTATTTTATGTAGGTAACTTGTAAATTAAATTAAGATGTGGATTCTTTTTAACAAGAGATTTTATTAAGAATAAGAAAGGATACAAGAAAAACCAAACAACAACGAGAGGCAGCAATGGTTTAACATTATACCAAAGCAACAACAAAATTGCAAGGACATTACAAAAGAAGGAGATCTGTCCACCCCTTGCTTAGCAAAAGAATCCGCAAATGCATTGGCCGACCGCCCAACATGCTTAAAATCAACTTGAAGAAAGAGAAGACAAGGACTTTATTCTTTAAGGTGAAAAAGAAATCTCCAAGAGGGAATTGTTGAAAAAGAACTCAAGAGATCACATTCACCAAGTCGCTCTGGTGGTCCACCCTCAGCTTAACATGATAAGTTGACACATCATAATCAGACAAGAATATATGAAGAGCTTCTAAAATGGCCGGGATAAGAGAAGGATATTAAAAAAGAACAAAACAAAGACAAAGAGGAAATGCTCAGGTATAAAAGCAGCATACCAAATTCTTACCAACAAAAAAAAAAACATAGGCTGAGCACAGGATGATTTTTTTCCCAGAGATTGTTTCTTGATAAATATATGAGGGATACCATGCGGACCTACCTCGGTAACCGCCAATCAAGGTGAAGTGGAATGGGAAGGCCTATGCATGGATTTATGATTGGCCCAAATTCAGTCTAATCAGATAAATTAGGTAAGAGTTTAAAGGAACCAAAGATTTAATGGTAGATACATTTAAAAATAGGGTGTCTCAAACCAACAGCGAGTTGTACTTCCAATTGGAGTGAAAATTGGACCAATGCTAATTCACACAAATGCCTTAGTTTTAGAAAACACAAAACAATACACAGGTATGCAGGAAGGTGGTGCGGACTTTTCAAAGACAGTGACTACATTTACCAAAAACCAAAAAAGAAACAAATCTATAGTGACTCTAACAGTAATGGCAAAAACGTGAGCAAGACGAGACAATTCTATTTTCCAAACATGTACATGAAATATCAACAGAACTAATAATAGATGGTAAACTGCAAAGTAAGATAAACTGAAAAGTGAAGATGAAACCTTAGGATTTGTGACGATGACACCAAATGCACTGAAAGTATCATATAGCAGTTTTTCATCCACATCCTGCAAACAAGAATAGTGATTAAAAATATAACAGCATATGCATATGTGCATGCTTACACACACAGAATCTAATGTCTTACTGGATCAAGATTTCCAACAAAAAGGTTCGCCCCAACATCCAAGCTCTTCTTGTCTTGTGAAGCCTATATCATACAGAGAAATGTGAGATGGGATTTAAATTCCTAACAGGTAATACGGTGAAAAACTATTCTTGATAAAGGTCACAATTATTCGCTTAAGAATACAAAACACCGTGCAACTATTGGTAAAAATAAAGGCTCTAACTTTCTAAAAACTTGCCTAAAGAATAAGTATCCATATATCATGCACACACACAACTGCAGGGCACCAGCCATCATATCACCTAGCATATGTTTTTTCACACATGCAGCTAAGAGTCGATCCAAATTCAGAATCCAAGCAGCATATGTTGGTACTGGACAGTTCAGAGTGCTGTAAGCTACACGAACAATCAAATAATTCCTAAAGACAATAAGAAAGCACAATTCACAAATAAAGAAAATAAAGTCACAAGAAACATGACGTGAATAAGAGTGGCAATGGAACTAGTGCATTTTCTAGCAATAGTATCTTATAGAAGGGTGTAGAGTTTTTATCATCTTCTTTGAGCCACAATGTTCTTGATATTTTACTCTTATAGGCTATTTCCTTTTGGAGAACATTAGGATCTGCTCTTCTAGAGCCTCCCTTGTCACCGTCTAATTGAGAAGGCATTCCCTTTCCGCTAAAATAGCCACTTCTTCGTCAATAAGGTCTCCCTCCTGAAATACTTTCCTTCATTTTCTGCACATTCCTGAAGGACGGAACCCATTCCTTTTTTCCCTATCAATAATTAAGTTCTTCTCAAAAGCTTTAAGCCTGTCTTGCCCTCTGCCCGAAAACCTTCCACCACACAGACAATCACTGATTGGCAGATAAACACTTGTTTGGCACTGTGCCAGTTAGATGTTAATGGCCAAAGAGATATGGGATGGTACTGGGAGAGTAAAATAATGGAAAACTATTTTTCTTCATCAGGAAATCTCGAACGTCGACAAGGGAGAAAAATCATTAGCTGATTATTAGTTCAAGAAAAATGTGAGGATCTTCATCATTATGAGCTTTTGTGAAGAAACTTACAGGCTCCTTTTGGGTTTAAGTGTGATGAATACTGGATATCAGATGAGTTGATTTTTGAGGTTAGTAACTCCTACCTATATGGTCCCATAGATCATGTAAATAGGATCCTCCATGTTTGTCCAGTAATTTATTAGAGTCCCTTTCATTCACAGAGATCCTTTCAGAAAGTTGAAGGTGCTCATTGTCAAAACCAAGAGGTTGTGGATTTCAGTCATGTTACCATTCAAAAAAATAATAAATAAGTCGCTGATGTAGCTTGCACAAGAAAACTGTCAAGAACAGGTAAAAAGCAACTATAAAAGTGTTCCTCTAAGGAAATGCTTGCAAAAATCTCTTTGAAGAAGAAGAAGAATTTCACTTGCCAACAACCTATAAAACAAACAATCAAGACCAGTAATGACACAAAGGGTCACTCATCAATCTGAATCGTTCATTGATGAGGCTGATAGGTCATTATTCTCCATTTCGGAAACGAAAAAAAGGTCATTATCCTCAATAGGATATTTTCGTTCGACTTTCATATCCATATGTACAGGGGGGCACAAAACACATTACTACGATCGAAATGGCCAATGCTTGTATTGTTAGAATCATCCAAACTGTATAACTTCGACATGGTTTCAGACAAGAAGTCAGGTCAACTAAATGGAAGGACTCTATGAAAAAGTAGATCACCAGTGTAAAAATGAACCATTCCACCTTCTTTTGTTCATAACAATACTCAAAACCTGCAACCATCTGGTTGAGGAAATGGGCAACTTTCAACTGCCTACTGCATCTTCTAAGCTCAGTACAACTTAAGTTGCTGTGGAGTTGAATAGGAGCAAATCTCGCATACTAACAGAGTATAATTTACTGTAAATCATGTTTTTGTATAGAAACTAACATTGGCGATAAGAATAGGTGTTTCACATGTGAAACAAAAGGATATTTCCAAGGTTATGAAAATGCATAACGACATTAGGGAAATGCAGACCAAGAATATAAAATCATTCTTACCTTATTAACACGTATGGGCTTCCCATAAAGTTTGATCATGTTCAAAGTTTTGATCCCCTGTATTTCAAAAGGCGATATAAATGAGAAGGAAAAAGAGTACATGGGAGAGGCACACAGCTTCCCAATTCCACATGGTATACATGATTTCAAGTAATAAACTAAGAAATAGTAGGTACACAGAAAAAATCCTGTAGCTGAAAGGTGAAGGAAATACATACGTAGTCAGCATCTTCTTCACTCCGGAACTCCACAAAGCCATATCCTTGATGTAGATTTGTCACTCTATCTTTTGGAACGTACACGTTAACTGGAAGAATGCCAAAAAAATAAGAGAAAGAAATGAGTTCACTTTCCGAAACTAGGAAAGGATGAGAAAATCAGAAATCAATAATTAGACCTACTATGGATCTAACCATTTGGGTTTTTTTTTTTCCCTTTTCTTTCTTTTAATAGTCATGGAACAAAATGCATGGCACCGAACAATCAAGAAAAAGTACAGATGGGGGAGATGCAGTTCTTAAAGGAATGTACAATAGATGAAACTTTCGGGTAACTTCAATATAAGAGCAAATCCAGGAATGCCATTTGAAATGGCATACGGATGTAAATAAAAGACAAAAACAGCCCTGTAAGATGTACAAAAGTATTACATGTTCAAGGAACTTGGAAAAGGGGGACACCAGTAAAGACCTTAAAGAAAGGAGAAAGAAAAAATGAAGGATTATGATGGATTATGGAGAACCTAAAAAGACCTTAAAGAATGGAGAAATAAAAAATGATGGATTATGGAGTAACTGAAAACATGGCTGAAGTAGGGTTGAGTGGTATAGGCTTCGATTGGGTAAGGATTCGATGATGGGTTAAGGATTCGATCTTGTTGATGATCAAGTACTCCAAATTTCTATACTAAATATCTGTAAAGTCATTGGACTGTCACACGTGGGTAGAGTGCAGTGTCCAGTTTCCTATACTGCCAAAGAGTTACCCATTGTTCGTGATCCTCTTCCTCGCTTCTCTGCCTTATGGAAAGGGATCCTTGTTGCCAAGGAATTATTCGGAAGGCAAGTCAGATTCGGTGTAGGCAAAGGTGATAAAATCCGCTTCTGGACGGATCTTTGGGTGGGAGATATTCCTTTATCATCTGCCTTTCCTGGATTGTTCAATTGTGCTAGCAATCAAAAGGCCAAGGTTCTCGATCATATGGAGAGGAGAGGAGATAGCATTGTATGGGAGCCTGGTTTTAGAAGGAATCTAAATGAGGTAGGGGTCAGTTTCAGTCTCTGCTGAGTTTGATTGGCGAAGTTTCATCCCTAGAGATGGTAAAAATAGAAGAATTTGGATGCCCTCTGCTGATGGCACCTTTTCAGTTGTGTCGTCCTTTGTTTCTAAGACCAGAGATGCTGTGGTGACACGTACTGATTGGGTAAGTCTTTGGGGTATGAGAGTGATTGCTTTTGGGTGGACTGCTTTGCTTGGAGGCATTCTAACAATGGACAACCTTAAAAGCTGACTAGTAGTCATTGTTAATGCCTGCCTTATGTGCTTGGCAGGTGAGGAATCTATTGATCATCTCCTGTTAAATTGTTCAGTACCTATGGCAGTTGGTCTTAGGTTGGATCCATGTCTCTACTCCCATCCCCCGCTCCCTTCCGTCCTTGTTTGAGTTCTGGACATTAGGCGTGGGGTCCCAAAGGGGAAGGATTATATGGAGTCTCTCTTTCCTGGCTACCATTTGGTCCATTTGGAAAGAGAGGAACTTCAGGTGCTTTGAAAGTGGATCAATGGATATGAACATTTTGGCGGATAAAGTTAAATATTTAGTGGTTCTATGGGTTTCCTCCAATCCACTGTTCAAAGGCATCTCTGTCAATTCCATTGAATATAATTGGAAGGAGGTGGCTTTCTCTCATCCTCACCAAACTCGAGTAGCTCCTAGATGGTGCCCTCCCCCTCCAGGTGCTCTCAAGATCAATTTTGATGGTAGTGTTTTTGGCAACCCTGGCTACACAGGCATTGGAGGGGTCATTCGCAATACGGAAGGAACCACACTTCTTTCTTACTCTGCTCCACTGCTCAAGCAACAAAGCTGAATTTTTGGCTCTTAGAATCGGCCTACGTGAATTGTCATATCTCAATCCTCAATGGTTATTTGTTGAAGGGGACTCCTTTTGCATCATTCAATGGGCAAATCAAGGTTCGACTCCTCCTTGGCACCTTGCGGATATTATTGAAGAGGTAGTCTAGCTTTCGAGGGACTTAAATATCTCCTTCCACCATATTAAGCGCTCGGCCAACGAAGAAGCAGATAAGCTTGCCAAAGAGGGAGTTCTTAAACCTGCATTGACTGTTTCTGTTTAATGTGCATTTTTTGTAGTTTTGGGGTTGTGACCCTCTTTTTTTGGGCTTTAACCTCAAGCCTTTGCTTTGTTGCTCTTTCCCAGTTCCTTGGGTTTTTTGAGTCAGTATATTCCTCCTATACTGCACAATTCCCTTTGAGCAATGAAAGTCATTTAAAAAAAAAAAAAAGAACTGAAACCATGGGTAAGCATCGCTTCCCTTCAATAGCAGGCAAACTACATAATTAAGAAGACCCAATAATTATGATTCTGAAGTGATTGAATACAAAAGACCTACCGACAGGTCCGGCTTGGACTAACAACTCCCACAGCAACTCCTCAGTAACCTGAAAAACATATAATTGAAAATTTATAACATATACAACAAAATTTTAAAAAATAATTAACATAAAAAAACAAACAAACCTACATTCATCTAACATCAGCACAAGACTCAAATATGGTTGGAAAAAAAGAAAACATGAAATCTAATTTTGCAGCATATATCTCTGTTCCAAAACAGTTTACAAATACCAACAAGTTAAAGTTTCTTTTTACCCCTTCTTTTCTTGTAGCATGAATGGAGTAGAATCTCAATTTCTAGAAATGAAGGGAAACCTAAATAAAAAATAAATAAATAAAGGAATGGGAAAGATACGGATGAAGAGAAAATATGAGAAGAAAACCTGGGCATCGAGATTGCCAACATAAACAGTAGCATCTTGATTCCTCTCAGCTGAGTGCTGGCCGAGAAGGTTTGCTCCTACTCCCGGAGCAATTCTAGTCGTCATTGAAGGATTTTTGCCTCTCCCTCTTTCCTGCTGATTTTATTACCCTGATTAAATCCCTGGAACTCTGGAATGATAAAGTCCCTCACTAGTGCAATTTGTTGGAACCTGATTCCCTGGAGTTCCTCCTATACTATAAAAGTACTGTTGTTCTGGAAGACTTTGTAGAGTTCCTCAGAATAGGTTAGAGTCCCTGCCACAAGAGAACCTGGAATGACTTTGTCAGTGGCAATCAACTCTGATATATGTTGATAAATCGAACACAAGCAAAGTCTCTAATATCTCAACCATTATATAGTGGGCTCCTCATGAACGTGCAGAGATCATTTATGCTTAAAAAAGATCTGAAAATAAATTCTATAGCTATGATAGAAAAGCACAGTAACGTGTGCTGCACACCATTACAGGAATAAATGTGTGTCTCATTTATTTCCAGAAATGGCAGTTGATATATACTATTATTCACAACAAGCATATTAGAAATTGAATTGAAAGGACTTGCATTTATCCATCAGCAAATAACAGAACATGAGTAATATGCCAGAACAGGGCCACCAATTACACATGGCTAAATCGGTTTGACTTGTTTTACCACTATAATGTCACCTTCTATATGGCCTACCTGAAAACCTAAGCGCCAAAGGAATCACATCCCATCCCATCCGCCAACTGAATAACATCATATTGGAATTTCCAGGAATAGCCAGGCCATTCCTAAGCATGAAATACCTGTCCTTTGGGACCACCTAGCTCATCCTATGATCAATATAAATTCTGAGCCCTTCAAATCAACTGACCCACGTGAATTAGGCAATGAGCACTAACCCAAATTTTAAGCTCATCCAAGTCTTTTAGGACATTGGATTGGTCATTCAGATTTGGCACCCATCTGACTCTAACGACTCTAAATTGGACAATTTTGTGGCTCTCTATCCATCTCTATATCATTATCATCATCAAGACCTTGTCCCAACTATGTTGGGTTCGCTACATGAATTTGGTTCCTCCATTACGATCTATCTTGAGCCAAATCCTCAGAAAGATTGCACTTCTTTAGATCTATTGTTAATACTTTCACCCACGTCCTCTTTGGCCTACCTCTTCCCTTTGGTGGGCCATCAATCTACATAGAAAAAGCTTTAGTCATCAGTGTAGCTGCTCGCTTACGTTGGACATTTCCAAACCATCTCAAATGAATTTCTCTTATTTTATCACCTAATGATGCTACCCTAAAAAGCTCCGGAAAGTCCTCATTTCTAATTCTATCGTCCCTAGTTTTACCACAATCCACCTCAACATTCTCATCTCTGCTACACTCATTTTGTACATGTGTTACTTCTTGATTAACAAACATTATGCTCCTTAAGTCATAGCTGGCCTAATCGCTGTCCAGTAAAATTTTCCCGTCAATCTTATTGTTATGCGCCGCCACCGATTACAAAAGCACTTCAGAAGCAAGTATCCACTTCAATCATCCCACTCTTAACCTATGTTCGCCATTTTCCTCAATCTCTCCATCTCTATACATACCTATGCATATATTGAAAACAAAACTCACCACTGCACGTGGCTAAAAGAGGTTGACCATTCATTTCGCTTGGCCAGTTTGGCAACTCTACTAAAAGAGTCGAGTGAAGTAAAGTTGATTTTGAAGAAAGAATAAAATATAAGTGGGTTATGATGGTATTTTATTTTTGATTGTTTGTTATGGAATCTTTTTGACTTTTTGTATGGAACAGTGGAGTTATTTTGTCTTTTAGTAAATAATGGTGGTTGCTTTTTGACTTTTTTTTTTTTAAAGATGGAGAGAGTTTTGAATTAAAGTGGTTTTGATGTGACATCTTGTTTGAAAAATGGAGGCTTTACTTGACTTTTTTACTATATTAGTAAAGTACCAAACTAGTCCACGGTTTACCCCATTTATTGACCTTGAAATATCACTTGCCTTACACAAAAACAAGGTCCATATTAATGCTTCCATGACAAAAGTGAAATACCAAACCTATAGAACTCAATAAGCTTCATCACCAAAGAAAAGTGGTCCAACAAAAAGCAAGTGCTTTAGCTGGAGTTCAGATAAACAAAAGACAAGGAACCCTTGCGACACCTCCATCACTCCGATCAACCTCCCATATACTCATTAAGGAATGCCCACAACTTTTTGGCCCTAGATACACCGATCACAAATCTTGGATGATTAGATGTTTTTTTTCTTCAAAATACAAGTTATGGAGGTGTTTGGATAAATGCATAATATAATACCAACAAGTTTAAATATTGTAAGATTTCATTATCATAGAACAAAATAGTGTCATGTTATTATAGTGTCACTTGTGGTGTTTGGCAATTTTCACAAATTTCAATATACGTTTGAAGTGTTTGGCAATTTATAAAAAAACTCACAAGATGATATACTGAATAAGAATGGGAAAGAAAGTAATCAATTGACCCAATGCAGGACCCACTAATTTGTAATCACATGTGTTAATAATCATGATTGGACCCACTATTGTTACAAAATCATAGGATTAAATGTTAAAACCTTGAGATCCAAGCAATGCTGTTTAATTAAGGTAGGTCCGGCAAATGTTGATAGCCATAATGCAATACATCTAATGGTGATTATCGCAAATGAGCCTATTTAGTTTTTTTTTTTTTTTTTGTAAAACCTTATCTAATTTGAAACATGATTGATGAATCCATTTAAAATAGTGGGACCCATTTAATGATGACAAATTGATAATTACAATCACACAATTCAATCTTGGTAATCAATAAGAAACCCAACTAATTTTGGTACTATGGGACCCACCTAATGTTGGTAATCACGATGAAGGTAAGACCCACCTAATATTGATAATTAAATAGGGCTATGTAATTGTGATATGGTTATAGGACCCCACATTAAATTTGTAAGCATTGTGGGGCCAATCTAATATTGGGAGTCATAGTTGCACTCTTATAGGGATCATTGATGTTAAAACTTATAGTGGGCCACTATAATTAATGTTTGCCTATGAACTCTTTCGTATATAGGAAAGATTTTGTAACAAAAGATTATTTTATGCAGCATATCCTTGAATAATGTAATATGAAGGTTTTTAGAAGAAAGTGAGATATTGTAATATACTTTCTAAGTTATCCAAACACCTCCTTTTTTGGTGTATGAATTATATTCTAAACTAGTAGATAATATAACAAAATCTATTCAAATATCATGTTTCCAAAACACCCTCTATAGCAGCAGTTGATCTTGTGCACCATTATTTAGAATCAAGCTTATGTAAGTTCACTTCTATTTCAAGAAGTGTGATTATATATAAGGAATGAACCTTATATTCTTCGTAATTCATATCCTTTTCTGTTGGTAAATATGTCAAGGTGCCAATATGTGCCATTCGAAGATAAGCCAAACTATTGCAGTAGTAGCCCATCCCATTAATCATTTCATTTACAACGTTCAAAAGAAAGAGAAAAGAAAAAAAAAGAGTTAATTTTGGTTTAGCTTCTAATAGCTAGATTTAGATACATGGGCCTCAATTTACTGCCAGTCCCAAGCCCAAATAAAGGACGGGGGTTGTGTAAAGTTGACAGTGGCGCAAAACTTTTGTCACATCTAAAACATGAAGTCTGAAATACATGGGCCTCATTTGATCCCATGATATGCTCTAGTGTTGCATTACGGCACGAATTCCTAAATAACGAAAATGGACTACATTTACGCATTCAAAATTTGAGGATGTATAAAGGTTTTAAAAGGACGTGAACAGTGTTTGGCCAATCAAAACTGGTTTATCAAAAGAGGTCTTCATTATTTGTTTTAGCTGAACCCTGTTTTCTCTGATTTGATCTTGTTTCGCTCATTAAATCTCAAAGAAAAGTACCATTAAAAGAAGACGCTCAAAGAAGAATTATTCGGAAGTCCTTATCATCAATGTTTCACGCATGAGACTCTTCTTTGCCTAAAAGTCTTGGGCATTTAATTGTTGAATTTGTTCCTTGTCCACAATTCAAGGTCACAGAAGAAGGTTATGTCTTACTAATTTACAGAAAGAATCATGAAGCAAAGTAAGTATTCACTTTTATAAATATTTGCCGCTTAACCCGCATTTGGTGCAACAGTAATGCAAACTCGCACTGTAAGGAAGTCTAAGGACTGCAGTGTGTGACGGCTAGTTCAGTAAAGTTTCTCAAAAAAAGATCAGGTTGTCAAACTGTCCCCTTTACTGAGGGAGATGACATAAATACGATCCAATGAATTAGCTGTCATGTTGTGCTGTGGGGCTTTTTGCTGAAATTCCTGGCATCCTTTCTATTACCATGATTAGATACAAATCAATCATCACCAATTCACCATATTTACTCTAGCATGCTGGTTTATTACATTGTAGAGTTGTCAGAGTAGCTTTCTCTATTTTTTTTTGAATGGTTAATTTCATTAAAAGCATACAGCACAAGAGACTTGTACTGAAGAAGAGAACAACAACAACAGGACCCTTATAATAGGGCCAAAGAAGACAGGCCCTACCCCCTACGAGCTAAACAAAAGAACAGGCAGCCCCCCTAAGCAGATCTACATGATAGCCACTTCCTTCCAATTGTACATGATTTGGTCTACAGAAACATCTCTGAAGATGGGGTTTATTAACACCAATTGAGCCACCGAAAATTTGATCTTTCAACAAATCGACTCTCCATTCATCGCAGTTCCTTCGAAGCATCTAGCATTCATCTCCTTCCATATATGCCAAATAACTGCAAGAAAGGTGAGCTTCCACACCTCTTTCCCCTTATGTGATCCGATGGGAGGTTTCCAAGCCATGAACAAATCGTGAATTTGCTTTGGGAGGACCCAACTGCAACCGAACCAACTTGAACAGTATTCCAAATCTTCACAGCACTATTGCACCATAGGAGGAGGTGATCTACTATTTCCTCATCTTCCAAGCACATGGGGCAAGCATTGACCACAATCTTACCTCTTCGTTTTAGGTTGTCCATAATTAGAATCCGTCTTCAGTTGCAACGATTTGTCCGGAGTAGCTTTTTCTTCCTCATGTTATTGCAACGATTTTGTTCTTCATTTGTTAAATTCTATATTAGAGATCAGCCATTATACATTTTATTATAGATAAATATAAATCTCTATATGTACAATCATCTCCTCCACATTACAATTGGGTATGGTCAAATGAGCTCCACCAAAGGATCATAAAGAGGCGAAGTGTGAATGATTTGAGGTGAGGAGTGAATGATATGAGGTAGCAATGTAGATGGGACCTTGACTCTAATAGGATTTGAATTACTAAGGTCATGGTTGGCTGGGTATTCATTTCCCATCTTCCCTTGATTCATTTTTGTATGTTCACCTTTGCTCTTCATTTTTAACCACTAATGGATGGATTCCTATGTATTCTATGCAAACAAACAGAACCTTAATGACTGGGATCTTCTTATCATTCAAGGATTTAAGAGAGAGAGTGGCGTTGGCAAGACTCCCTGAGTCCTGACATAGTGAGAAGGTGTTCATTGCCACAACCATGATGTTGCAGGGTTGAGTCATGTGACCTATCCAAAAAGGAAAATGGATTTTAAAAAAGGAACAAGAAATCGGAAATCCATCTCCGAAGCAATTCGAGATGCTTCAGATCATAGAATGAGTGCATACAGAACATATTTAGAAAAGGGGAGGCCAATAAAGACAGTTGATAGAGTTGGGCACATTGAAAATCCCATCTGAGGTTAGAACAATTACACAAAACTCTCTTCAGCAACAGCATCACACACTAAACACCAACCAAAACAAAGAGTACTTAAATTCAAAATGAAGAGAGCAGACAGCAAACCAAGTATCTCATTAAAAAAAAAAAAAAAATCCTCTCTCTAGGCACCCATGAACACAGAGAACACCACAACATTTATAGAGTAGACACTTTTGATTTTGGGGGAGGTGGGGGAACAAATAGCCTACATTCTACATCATAGATACCTTCAAAATTCAGAAAACCTGATATCATGAACTGAGAAGAATTACTTAAACAGGTTAGATGCATCTCTCCCACTCTCTCATCCTTCGATTTGCTTCATTTGCTTGTTCAAATCAACTCCAAAACCCCTCTAAAACCCTAATAATAACAGCCTACAATACAACAAGAAAGAACAGTAATAGAGATAGTGAGAGAAAGAGGAACGCACATGCAGTAGCGAAAGCGGTGCGGTGCGGTGCGGTGAGGTGAAAGCTCTCTCGAAGAGCGCGGGAGTAGTGAGACTTAAGAGAGAGAGACTGCAGCCACTTCTATATGGCCATAGGGCGCAGGGCAGAGACTTCTATAGGTTAGGTCAAGTGGGACCCGCTGGGGCCAGAGATGGATGAACGGTAGGATATGTGTCAGTGGTGAAAGTTGGGCCGGATCAAGGCCATGCCAACATTGCCTGGTCAAAATTGTTTTTTTTCTTTTACATGTAAATTTCTTTCTTTTTTTTTTTGGGTTCTGTTTTTTGCTTTGGGCGGCCATGATTTGTACCTCCAATTCCTGATCTTCAAAATTGGACCCTCTGCACTTTACCACTTTCTTCCCAAAGACCTCAAGATGAGTTGGTTTTTAGGGGTTGAATGGAAAGTGTAAGTGCATAAAATGACTCACAAGGTGTAGGGAGTGGAGCTGAGAGATCTCTGGTTGAACACCGCTGCCTGCATGAAACCTGGAGAAGGGAGGAAGAAGAAAACAGTAAGAGGACCCTAGCTGCGGGCAGCGCAGGGCTTTTCGATGCCTAAGTCAGTATGAGAACTGGACTAAGGATAGAGATTTTGGAGAAGAAAATGATACCAGCGTGTCCTTCTCCAGGAGAAGAGAGTCCGCTTTACTGTTCTGGTTTGGCTCCTTTTATAGAGGAGGAGAGGAGACAAGGTGGAGACTCTATGAGGGAGTTGTCCCATCGTAGCACATCATGCCGCATCGGGCCATACCCAGGCGTCTGCGGATGCCGTTCTGTCAGTGGACATGGGTGGCAGGGATGGCTCTGTCAGAGGACATTGACGGTGCCTTTGTCCTGTCGCACTTGCTGTAGCGTGCTTAAGTGTCCATGGGAGGACTGCTGTCAGCCCCTGCCATGGGTAGCTTCCTGGTGCTATAGCCAAGGTGTGAACGATCTGGGGTGCTTGGTGCCGAGGTCGGGAGCGACCTTGACTTGGCTGGAGACCTCGCAGGGATGCCGAAGTGGAGGACCGAGCTAAAGTCCATAGCCGGGCTGGGGATGCCCTGGCCGAGGTGGAGCTTATGAACGTATGGCCGAAGTGGAATCACTTGGCTGAGCTGGAGGCTGGCACTGTTGCCGAGACTGAGCCCTGCCGAGATGGACTAGCTGGTGCGGGAGCCCGAGATGGAGCATCTGGCCGGGACTCCGATGAGTTCGGAAACATCCCCACACAATAGCCCCCCAGCTTCTGAGCTCACAAGACTTCTCTTTGAGGTTAAAAGCTAAGTATAATGGAGGATAACACTTGTGCCTTTGAGCTGTTTCTCGCTCGCGACCAACTGAAGGACCAAGAGACGATGGAGATGACCCACTGGCTCGTCGCCAGGGGCGCGCCGGCAATCTGGCATGAGAGCCGAGATGCTCACAAAGCACGAAATGGAGTTGACCCACTGGCTCGTCGCCAGGGGCGTGCCAGCAACATGGCATGAGAGCCGAAATGCTCACAAGGCACGAAATGGAGAAGACCCACTGGCTCGTCGCCAGGGGCGTGCCGGCAACATGGCATGAGAGCCGAAATGCTCACAAGGCACGAAATGGAGAAGACCCACTGACTCGTCGTCAGGGGCGTCCCGGCAACATGGCATGAGAGCCGAAATGCTCACAAGGCACGAAATGGCACAAGGCACGAAATGGAGAAGACCTACTGGCTCGTCGCCAGGGGCGTGCCGGCAACATGGCGTGAGAGCCGAAATGCTCACAAGGCACGAAATGGAGATGACCCACTGGCTCGTCGCCAGGGGCGCGCCGACAATCATGCACGAGAGCCGAGATGTAGGAGCACGGGGCTCTGGATGACTGATTGTAACGCCCCAATTTCGGATACCGATAAAATCGTCAAAGTACCGAAATTGGCGCGCTACTTCTCGGAAAATTCGAGAACTTCCAAAATCGTAGGTCCGCAGTGAGGTCCAATTTAAAACTTTTTGAACAATATTATAACAATAGTTAATATTGCGGAAGCATAAAGAAATAAGCGGAAGCAATACAGAGATAGCGGAAGCACAAGGTATCATCAAAATCATATCATGTATAACGGGCTTATCCAGCCTAAAATGACAAGTGATAAAAACCAAAGTTTAATTACATATTTCCAACATTACCCAACTCACTACAAAAATCTCTCAAAATCCCAAACAAACAGACACTCAAGCCCCTGCCACTGGTGCCGGCTCTCCACCCTCCGGCTCGACCTCTTGGTCGGCTGGTCTCCATCCGTAGTCACCTACTACGGGCACATCTACTAGTGCATACGCATCTCCCTCGAACTCGGGGTCAGGACCTAAGCAACAAGAGTGGATCAAATCTGAAGATCTGGCAAGTCACAGTATGCTAATAATATAGAATGTATGCATCAAATGAGTAGAGACAGTAATAAAGTTAGGAGAATAGCAATGGTACAGATCCTAGGCAGTTGAGCAAGATAAACAAATAGAATCAAGATAAACATAATATAATAAACTTACACAAAATGGCACACTCACACAAGCTGGATACCACGGGATATTATGCCGCGGCCCTCCCATACTGAACACAGTCGCGGCGGGGAAAATCTCACAGTGCTGGGGATTATCTAGCCCCGCAAATAACATCATCCATCAACACACACTGAGACCGGACTCGGTATCGCACCGTCCGTCTCCAACAATGCTCATCATGATAGCCACACAATACTCTCAATAGCTCCTACCAGTGATGATCAGTCCAACTGGCTGAGCTTAGATCAACTGAGTGAATGTCTATGCCGACTCAGGAAACAATAAAGGTCTGTGTCTGTCTAGGCTTTGCCTTGCGTGAACAAGGTCCTAACAAAGTCCCTAAGAGGTCCAAGCATCCATGGATCATAATCTAGGTCCAAGTCCAGTCAATGGATCCATACCAAGGCCCACCAAATACATGGTCTGGTCTATAACAGTCCATATGAATACAAGTCCATGTTCAATAACATATGATCCATTTATATCCATAACGGGTCACAAGCCCATACAATCTAACCTCTCCAGTCTAGGGTAATCTACATCCAAACTTAGGCAATAAAAGGTCCCGCCTAGCCGCAGACACGGGTCAATGTTCACCCAAATCATATTACCGGGTCACCTCTAAGTAGTCCTAGGTTTGGGTCCTCCATTTATCCATTTAATTAACAGGTATAGGCAATAATAAGGACAATAGAGTGATAGTAATAATATGAAGGAGATGAATCTCCAAGTACAAGGATCAATGGGAGATGTCAACAGTTCAACCTAAGTAAATGATCCACTTCAGATTCAGGTCTATCTCAGGTAATTCGATATTTAAGTGAAACCACAGATGCTAAAGAATACTGTGTTTGGTGCTCAGAAGTTATGTGCATCACTTGGTAACGTATAAAGGTCGAATCATCTTAGATTACATAACCTGGACCTTAATTAGTGGACCCCACAAGTCAAGGTTGAGCCACACCATCGACTCGTGGTTGGCACAGTGATGGAAGTCTATTTGGATGGTCAATGGGTCCTACATATGATTGCAACAATAGAAATTAGAATCTGGGAAGTGTCACTGTACGCAGTGTGCTCAGCCGACCTTCTGGCCTGGGCGGTCAGCTCGGCACACTGGGATCAGAGAAGTAAACACCCTGCAGGCAAAGCCTAATTGTCCAGAACTTCCTGTGAGTTCGGCTAACCCCCTGGCCTGGGTAGTTGGCCGTGCACACTAAGAATTCTGGCTGAAGGGAATGTCCCACGTTCTAGTCTCCCTTGTTGGAATCCAGCCTTTTCGGAATCCAGCTCGGAGTTCGGCTAAGCACTTGAGCTCAATTGAACACTCAGCTCGGTCACCCAACTTAGCTCGGCAAAGCACCTAGCTCAGTTCGGTCACCCAGCTGAGTTCGGTAAAGCATTGAGCTCGGCCAGGCATTGAGGTCGATCAAGCTCTTAGCTCGGTTAAGCGCTGAGCTCGGTTAAGCACGGAGCCCGGTCTGGCACAGAACCCGGTCTGGCATTGAGCTCGGTAAAACACTGAGCTCGGCCATAACATTGAGCTCGGCCATAACACTGAACTCGGCCTAGACACTGAGCTCGGCCTAAACACTGAGCTCGACTAAAACGCGGATCTCAACCTGAGCATTATGCTCGGCAGAACACTGAGTTCGGTCAACACTGAGCTCGGCTAGTGTTGAATCCAGCCATCGCCGAGCTCGGCCAGTGCTGAGCTCGGCCATCGCTGAGCTCTGGGTTTGAGGAGAATTTCATGATCCTATATATGGACCAAGTCTGAAATCAGGGATCTACCTGGGCCCCACAAATTCACTGGACCACTTTCCCATGCTTGATCAGATTAGATCCAAATCCACCCTCATGGTCGCCCAGGGCCCCTCAAACAGATGTGGGGTCCTGATTTTCCAAAGGTGGTCCCACCTCGGTCCTGGTCTCGACACAGCAAGATGGGTTTTCATAATTCCACCATTCGGGAATTTGGTACAGTGACCCCAATCCCCCTGGACTTCTCCTCAAACTGACACAGAAGCTTAATCAAGGAAGAAAATCACTTCTATATCATCCATCCATCAACTGGACCATTGATCATCCAAATGAGGTAACCTCATCCATCAATGGTCGAGGAAAACCAAAAGACAGGCTCAATTAGGGATGGCAATTCCGTCCGGTCCGATCCGATCCGATACCCGCTCCGTTTGGATATGGATTTCGGAGCTTTTTCGAAGATCGGGTCGGATTCGGATATGGAGATATCCGATTCGAATATCCGTTTGGATATCCGATCCGTATCCGACCCGTTTGGATATCCGTTTAACCTTTAATTGCAGTTTTCCTCCTTATCTTATATAATATTATATATATTACACCATATATATATCAATATATTACATAGAACACTTCAATAATTGGGATTTGTATGACTTGTGTAAGTGTGTTGAAACTTGAATGACTTTATTTTGGAAGTTTATTTTGGATATATTTTGAATTGTATCGTCTTTTTAATGTTTTTAATGCTTAAATTATATTTTGAATTGTATTGTCTTTTTAATATTTTTTTAATGATTTGGATATCCGATTCTCCGTTTGGATATCCGATATCCGTTTGGAGGCGGGGATGGAGGATAGAATGGATATCCGTTTGAAGATCGGAGCGGATATGGAGACGGAGAATTGGATTTGGATATGGAGGCGGATATGACAATATCCGCCTCCGATCCGACCCGTTGCCATCACTAGGCTCAATAAGGATCTAATATGTACATACAGCAATTGGAATTGTAATTGCAAATCAAAGAAGGAAAACATGCAATCTAGACTATCAGCATATGGCACTTGCCTGATCAGTGTAGTTAGAAGGAAGAGGGAAGATACAGAACCAAGCTATAATAGGTGAAATCCAATTGTGGGGCTCCTCTGTTGCAGATCAGTCTTGGGGTTAGCCTTCTATTGAAAATTCTGGGGAGAGAAAGAGAGAGGGAGAGAGATAGGAATTGGAGGGAAGATGAGGGCTCGTTGGAGAGAAGTGGGGAAGAAGAAGAGAGAAAGAGATAGAAATTGAGAGAGGAGATGAACAGTGATTGCTTGGGCAGGGAGGGTTTAGTTTAAATAGATTGAGTTTTTGGGCTAGGGACAAAAATGCCCTTGGGGTTAGAATAGGATTAGGGTTAGGGTAGATGGTACTTAGGTCTTTAGGTGGGCTTCTAGAAGATTCTTTGGTGCAAACCCCCTATAGTAAACACAAATTTATAGCTAGGGCCTCTAACAAACTAACTAACTCTAAAATTAACAAAAGACACCTTATTGACTCTACTAATTACACAACTAGACTAAACATAGGAAAAATACATAACTACCCCCATAATTAGTATAATTAAAGACTTAGGCTAATATATATTATTCAAATTCAAATTGAGGGCCGACCAGGGGTGGGCCTCACACTGATGGCGGTAGAGGACTGTGGGATCAAGGCTGACAGCAGAGGACCGTGCCGTCGAAATGACGGTAGAGGGTCGTACGATCGAAGCCGACAGTAGAGGGTCGTGCCGGTGTCATCAAAGCTGACGGCACCATCGAAGCTGACAGTAGAGGACCGTGCTGCCAGAAATGACGGTAGAGGGTTGTGCGATCGAAGCTGACGGGTGGTCGAAGCTAAGAATGCCGTAGGGGTTGATCACACCGTCGAAGGTGACAGTAGAGGACCGTGCCGGGAGACGGTAGAGGGTCGTACGATCAAAGATGACGGGTGATCGAAGCTGAAGGATGATAGGAGGCTTTAGTAGCCCCCCGAGCTAGAGGAGACTTCTGCCGAGCTGGGGACGTCTGTTGAGCTGGAGGTTGTCTCGTTGCCTTCGTAGGGGTTGAAGTGCTCCTGAGCTTGGGCTTCGTCTGCTTCTTGCCTGACGAACTGGTTCACCCTGGCGATAAATGCCTTCATTGAGACTACAGGGTGCATGACTAAGTCTCTCCGAAGCTCGTTACCTGGCGGAAGAGCTTGTTGGAAAGACGTGATTGCTATTGTGTTTGAGGCATCTTCGATCTGGCTGTAGATAGTCTAGAATCTTCTGGCGAACTGCGTGATGTTCTCGGTATGCTTCATTCTGAGGGCCATCAGGTCAGCGCCCGACCTAGGGATGACTCTGTGAGCTTGGAACTTTGCCATGAAAGAATTCCGGAGTTGCTGCCAACTTGTAATTGATCCTTGCGGGAGTGCGTAGAACCATCTTAGGGGGAGGTCCCCGAGACCGGAGGAGAAGACTCTGCAGTTCAGGTCGTCTGTGTTGCCCCACACCAACATCCTCTGAGTGAAGTGCCGGAGGTGTGCTGCTGGGTCCGAGGTCCCATCGTAAATGAGGAACCTCGGGACGCTGAAATCATCAGGGAGGGGAAAGCCCCAGATTTCTGGAGATAAGGGAGATGTGCCGAAATTGTCAGAGCTTAGCCGAGCTCGAGCGAAACCAGCCATCTCCATGTTCTGTTGTACTGCTTGCTCTATGCGTCGATCAAGCCGTTCTCTAAAGTCGTGGTTGTCACCCGAGCTTTCGCCATAAGCTCAGTGGCTTCTGCTGTTCTCCAAGGTGCGCCTTCTGGAAAGTGGAGTCGAGGTCGACCCTTTAGAGGATGAGCCTGACCGAGTTTCCGACTGTCGGGCGCTCGCTGGACCAAATCTTGCTGCGGACCTTTCCTGGTGGGGGACCGTCGGCAGCTGTGTTGACAATGTCAGTGGTTCTTTTCCCTTTCTGGTTCTTCGAGGCATGGTGTTAGGGAAGATGGCTTTTTGCTCAGTTTTTCCACAAACGACGCCAATTGTAAGTGCATAAAATGACTCACAAGGTGTAGGGAGTGGAGCTGCTGGTTGAACACCGCTGCCTGTCTGAAACCTGGAGAAGGGAGGAAGAAGAAAACAGTAAGAGGACCCTGGCTGTGGGCAGCGCAGAGCTCTCTGATGCCTAAGTCAGTATGAGAACTGGACTAAGGATAGAGATTTTGGGGAAGAAGATGATACCAACGTGTCTTTCTCCAAGAGAAGAGAGTCCGCTTTACTGTTCTGGTTTGGCTCCTTTTATAGAGGAGGAGAGGAGACAAGGTGGAGACTCTGTCAGGGAGCTGTCCCATCGTAGCACATCATGCCGCATCGGGCCATACCCAGGCGTCTACGGACGTCTGCGGACGCCATTCTGTCAGTGGACATGGGCGGCAGGGATGATTCTGTCAGAGGATATGGGCGGTGCCTTTGTCCTGTCGCACGTGCTGTAGCGTGCTTAAGTGTCTATGGGAGGACAACTGTTAGCCCCCGCCATGGGTAGCTTCCTGGTGCTATAGCCGAGTTGTGAATGGTCTGGGGTGCTTGGTGCCGAGGTCGGGAGCAACCTTGACTTGGCTGGAGACCTTGCAGGGATGCCGAAGTGGAGGACCGAGTTGAAGTCCCTAGCCGGGCTGGGGATGCCCTGGCCGAGGTGGAGCTTATGAGCGTATGGCCGAAGTGGAATCACTTGGCTGAGCTGAAGGCTGGCACTGTTGCCGAGACTGAGCCTTGCCGAGATGGACTAGTTGGTGCGGGAGCCCGAGATGGAGCATCTGGCTGGGACTCCGATGAGTTCGGAAACATCCCCACACAGAAAGGAACCCAAAAAAAATCTGATGATTGCTTTCTTTTCTTGTAAATTATGCCAAACATTCAAATACCCCCTTTTTTTTTTAGAAGTTCAAACCAAGTTAGGTGGCTCTTTGGGTTTTTCCATGTTCTTATCAATGCATTGCCAAAATAAGTTTACTGGTTTAGAAGTTCATCACGAATGATTTTTTTTTACCCGAGGAAAGTACATCCGCAATGTTAGATACTGTTTTATAACGAGTAGGAACTTGTCTTTTCTCTTTTGTAAGAGCAAAAAGTAGGGTGTGCAAGCGCATCCTTATAAAATCCAATTTTCCTTTTTCTTCAAACATTCAGCACTGGGTGCCAACAAGGAGCAGGATTTTCTGACTGCATTCCTTGCAGCATTTGTGCAGCACCAGCATTAGATTTCGTGGAAAAGGGCGGTTTTGCATTGGGTTTTTTTTTTTTTTATATTTCTGTGTCATATTTAAATACACTGGAGGAGTCTTGATTTATGAAGCTTTTCAGGGCATGGTGAGTCTACCATGTCTATTATCAACTTTTAATGGATTAGAATTGCTAATGGTATTGAGGAGAGAATAGATGGATCATGTGCATGTACAACACGAATTAAAAACCTTAATATGTCATTTGCTCAAAGGTTTTTAATGTTTGTTGGTGGTTGTTGATGGCCGATTGAGAGGAAGAAAGAGGTGAATTTTTTTTAGGGTGGAGAGAGGAAGATAGATGAATGAGAGGAAAAAGAAAACTCTAATGTAGTTTTTTAAAGGAGGTATTTATGTCATTATCTTTTTTTAGAAAAAAAAAATCACTGAGAATGATTTGAACTGTTGAACCTCTTTAAATTGACTAAAATGGCCATGGGACCAAATCTCATGCGCAAACTCCTCGCAAATTTTTGGATACTTACAAAAAGATCTAGATTTGAAAATTTATAATTTTGAATTTTGTGGGCCCCTTTTTCTTGATATGAACCCTCTTCATAATAATCAATTTTGGTTGGGGGCAAGTCTCATGCCTTCATTAATCATATATTTTAAGAAATTTGTAATAAATGGTAAGGATTTTGTCTTGGATACATTCAGATTCATGTGAAGGAGGTGTTAAAATGACAAACATTTATTTGTATTTCACATGTGACTCATTTTCATATCTCATGTGAAAATTAGAATGAGCCCCTAAAGCCTATATACCTTAGTGTAGAATATATAATGTAAATATTGTGTATTATGTATAAAACATATGATATATATTATTGATATTAATTTCATGAAATATTTGTAAATATACTATTAATATATATATTAACATTATTATAAATACATATGCTTTGAGTAGTTTCCATATGTCCAATCTAATCCATTTTTTGGGTAAAAATCCAATCTAAAAAGTTGTGCTTGGGTCCAACTACAAGAGCACTTAATCAGGCTGAGTTTCGGCTCAAACATAGATCTAACATCCCTAGTCGAAATGACAGGCCAAGCACCGTGCATTCTAGAATGAGAATAAAAAAATCCATTTTATAATTCCAAAAGGGAATGCATTGGCCACTGTGGGGGCATTTTAAAATTGTTAGTATTTAATTTTGATTAATGAGTCAATAATCGAGATTTTTTCCTCTCTTTACTTTGATGGAGGGGACTTCTATTTTTTTTTCTTAGTGGATAACTAAAGCGCCACTACAAAAAAAAAAGGGTGACTTTAGGAGTGGAAAAAATAGCCTTCAGCGGCGGTTTTTTATGCCGCTAAAAGTCCCATCTAGTGTCGGGAACTTTTTCCCACCGCTAAACCTGCCGTTTTCCAGCCCCCCCCCCCCCCCCCCCCCCTCCCCCCCCCCCCTCCAAAAAAATAAAATAAAATAAAAAAAAAACCAAGTATAAAGGATTTCCGCCCATTTTAGTGGTGAAAATTTGTATTATTATAGAATATAGATAGTTGTATTAACCTTGAGCTACTTCCACATGAGAGGGGGGTTGTGTGGGTGTTGTGAGGGGGGGGGGGGGGGGGGGGGGGGTTTCCTAATAGGAGTTTCTCTTTTTTTTTTTAAGAAAGATTTCTATTAGTGTTGTGCATGAGTTGTGTGTAGAAAGATCGCTCCGTCGAATAAAGCCCGCGATCTACATGAAAGGAAGGGTTTATCCCACACCGCATGCGCTATGTGAACATTGGTATAAGAAAATTGTTGCAGGGGTTTATAATTAAGACACCATTATGCAATGCCGTATATTCTTTGATAACATGGAAAAACTTTAAAAGCAATCACTTTTGTATTGTTTGTAGCAACATATTTTCTAGTGAAAAAGAGGAAAAAGTTGAACTATTTTTTTAACGTATAAGGAGTTTCACCATTTCACGAACATATAATATGCTTCTTTTTTGCGTTAATGTATGAAAACTTAAACTAATATCCCTTGATTGTACTTAAAAGCAATTTTCCACATGGCACAAAACCCAAATCCTAAAATTTTGCATTAGGTTCCATAGACATCCTCAGAAAGAGAGAGAGAGAGAGAGAGAGAGAGAGAGAGAGAGGATTACTGAATTCTTGAATATTCAAACATCACACAACTGAATCTTTCCATAAACAAGACACCACAACCATTGTTTGCTATATATATTACCTTCAGGGATTCATCATCTCCCATTCATTGATCAAGTAAAACAAAACTCCAGTTACAAATGACACAGATCTAACCAATAGAAAAACCAATCCATGCCTAGTTGCAACTGGGGCTGTGATCAACCTTCGCCTCCTCAAACAAGGACAACAACTGTAACCCCTCACACCCTCATCTCCTCCCACTATTATTCCAAGGCCACGAGGAACAATCTCCACATACCTGCTACTTTTAGTCGTGTTGATGGTGGTAAACTCGCAGACTGACCTCAATTGCCTTGCCGGGCTCTCAAGCACACAAACCTCTCCATCCATTGCCACTCTTCTGAAATATCTGGTTTTTAACGGTTTTTCAAAGTTTATTTGAGTTTTAAAAGAATGGACAATTAGGTTAGTATATATACACTTCCGTAGTGTCGTTTAGAATTGGGTTGTGTCGGTTATATGGTGAAGTGATGGTTACTGTTGCAACCGCAATTGCTAGGGTTGGATCCAAGGTCCATATTTACTGATCGACCCAAAAAACTTCCGTACCTCAATCTAACCCGAGGGTCTTTTTTATACCAAGAATTTGAGGAATCCTTTTTTGAAGGATATTTGAAAGGAACCCCTGGATCCCCTCTTAGAGTAGCCCATTTTTGTTGATCTTTAAAGTGAGATGCATTAGCAAAGGAATGGTTGGGGCTGTAGCCCAAACTTATTTCTGGATTTGAGAAGAATGTTAAGATCATAATCTTAGTCTGGCTCCATGATATTGTTTCCGAATCAAGATCAACTTATTTCCAGTCTCTCGATCCGACCCAACCTAGTAGGGGTGCTGATAGGCAGGGCCGGGTTTGGACCTAATTAAGGTTTTAGTATTCAGTTTGGGCTTGGGTCTTACTTGGAATCATTGATATTTGGGCCTATGTTGAATTAAGTGATAGAAAGCCCATTTAATATTTGGGCACATGACGATTTATTCCAACCTATCCTAATCTGACCTGTCTACATCCCCACATCTAACGTATGTTTATTATCCTTTTGTTCTATTTCTCAATACAAATCATCCTTTTGAAAGGTTAGATTAGTCTTTCTTGATTTGCCTCACAAGATCTTATTAGGATAGAGAAAATTACACACATCATCACTATAGGTGGGTGTCTTGGTATTTGAATGGTGTCTCAGCAACCCACCAATAACCACTGTATAACCAAACAAAACCTAGTCTCGTCTATGTGATAAAAAATGGCTACAAAGTACAAACCAGCTATAAAAACTTCAAACTTGCATACTCTTTTTTTAGGCCTACTTTGAAGCCCTTAAATAAATAGCAGTAGTTGCTAGCTAAATTTCTCTCAGCTGTCTTGGATGAGCATCAAACACTGATTAAACTAGCCCATCAAAGATCCAACTGAACGGAACCGGCGGAGACGCCTTGGCCCTTGCCCGAGACCACTCTGCCAATTTCCTCAATTTTGGAACAAGATTACAAACATAGTCCTGCGCCTTCCTCCCATCGCCGGAAAGACCATATGTGACCTTATCCACGTTCCACCTTGTAATGAAGAACTCTAACATATCTGCATAATCACTACCGGTATACAGGCCCATTCGTTGGGACACGCTAGAGAAGTGATGGAAAAGTTTCCTATCCTTACCATCAAACATCATGCTCGCTGGCATTGTGATGTTTTTTCTCATCATATCAGCAAATGCAAGCATCGTTGTGTCGGGGTCCACATCGAACAATTTCTTGGTGATCCTCGTGTAGGCCTCCTCATGGCGTCTCTCGTCGGAAGATATGATTCCACAGATCTTGGCAAGGTTTGTGTCTCCAAATATTTTAGCTTGCTTAGCAGCGTTGCTGTGTGAAATGGCGGTTGCTTTCTCTTGAAATGAAGCGTAGATGATCCCAAGATAAGGACTGCCCTCTAGGCCCGTATCCTGTGTATATAGATAGAAGATTGATGCATGTATCAGAGTATACCACAAAATACTAGTACGTTGGTTATGCATTCACTTATCTTAGAGGAGTTATGTTGTAGGGATGTAAATGGGCGGGATTCAAATCCAGATCCAATATAGTTGTTTTCATAGGGTGGAACTAGATTTGAGGTAGAAATCCCATGTGTTAGGATCCAGAAAAGTTGAGATCCAGTTAGCAAGAAGTGTAGCCAACATGAGCATGCTTAATTTACTTTTTCTGGGACCGGATCAGCCTTCATATATTCAAACAAATGGATACCCATCGACAGCTCTATGCCCCCGTTAGAGTGTGGCAGCCAGTTACATATAAAATATATATCCATACATGGAACATGATGTTCTACGTCGAAAATTCCTGGATGACCCAACTTGCAAAATCTGATATTAGACCAAAATTTGAACTCAGTCTTCAACCTGGATTTAAGTTTCTTATTAGAAGTTTATGCCTAACAAGGACCCAAATTAGAACTCCCAAATACATGAATTTGGCTGTAGTAAATCATATTTTTATAACAATTTTCACCTTCGAGAAAGACTGCATACTTTGTGTTTGTAATCCAGCTCGCGGGGTCTGCTTAAATGCATTTCTATTATTGAGGTTGGAATAGATGAAAAGGTATCTTTGGGAATAAAGGGTCGTACAAAAAAACAACTGCATTCTTTTGATTTAACCGCCTATAAGCTTAATGATCTTTTAACTATAGATTTTTTTTAGTCTCAATCCAACCAACGGTGAGTAAGGGTTTGATGAGCATAAAATTATACATGGTTGCAGATTATGAGAAGATAAGAGTGTGAAAGTAGTCATCAAAGGTTGGATCAAGTGGGCCTGGCCCATAGAGCATGACTGCACATGCATTTTGTTAGTAGAAGCAAATTCTTGTATGTGTGTGAGTAATTGGTCAAAGTTTGGGTTTGGGTTGGGTCTCTACATTGGACAACACCTTATTTCGTCTCTCCAAGAACCCAAAATGAAAAAAAAAAAAATCAATTAAAAGAAACAAACTGAAGTTACCATTCCAAAGCCAATGAGATATTGAATAGTCTTCTCTATCTGTTTCATGTCTACCCTTCCACACAAGTAGAGATACTTGTTAAGTAGGTCTCCATGCTTGTTCTCTTCAGCAGCCCATGATCTTGACCACACTGCCCATGGAGAAGGGCTTCCACCCGTCTCATCACGGATCGCATCACTGGTATTGAACATCGTTAGATATGTTGGGAGGGCTTCTTCTGTGATCATGTGACCCACCAGACAAACTAAATATTCATCAGGAATGTCAGATGCCCGCCTCCTTATCTCTCTGGCCTGATCATAGAAATCTTCTGAGCAAGGGTCGGGCAGGAAATCCAGTGGCTGCCATGACTTCTCAACTGGTTTCAACAGAGGCAAGATGTTCTGATCAACCCATTCTTCCATTGAATTGAAAATCTCAACTTTCTGAGGAGACAGAGACATTAAATAAGTAGCTGTGTTTTGCATGTCACATGAGCTCAAGTGGTGCTTCTTGTTCACAACATGCCTACAGTGAATATATATACATCAAAGGATCATTAGCAAACGGGAAATAAGAACAAGTTGTCACCTTTTTTGTTGCCAATGTGGGGGTGTCAGAAATTTCAAAAAAAAAAAAAAATTTTTTTTACTTATGAAATTATTTGATCATATGGAAAAACAAAACTTCAATCTACAGAAAAGAGAATTGAAAGGCATCTGTTTCACACAAACTATGAGCAGATTTTGCTGGAGAGAGAGAGAGAGAGAGAGAGAGAGAGAGAGAGAGAGAGAGTAAAAAATTGGAATTGATGCAGGAAGAGGGGACACTCACTTGGGACTTGGTTGTAAGACAGATGACATGAAAAATCTAGGAGAGATATGCCTAGAGAAAGGGAAAGGGAGCCCTGAGGCTAGAAGAGGAAAATTCAGTGCCATGTTCTCTTGTTTTCTTCTTTCCTTGCTTGAATTGAAGGATGAGATGAAGAGGAGATACAAAAGGACTTGCATATCAGTCTTCATATTCTGGGGTATTTGTAGAACTGACTAGAACAAGCGTCGGTGCTCAGAAATTGTAAAACTCAACCCAACTTACTACGTCACTGAGTCGAGTCAACTCAAAGGCTCGACTGAGTTATATCTCAGCCATCTGAACAAAAGCTCAGTATAAAAATACACAATACAAAAGCTTTTATATAAAACTTCACTGAAACCCTTCAACTGAGTTTACAAGAAGTTGTTAATGGGGTCAACCGCGTGTTTAATCAGTTTGTGATATCTTCAAGTATTTCATCGAGTCAATTCGACATGGTCGAGTTAGGCTGAGTCAAATAGAGTTTCCAAGCACTACTTTACCCTCACATGCACATGGTCATTAATTACCTAGGGAGCTCCTCTCTCACGAGATAGACAACTTCCAGCAGCTTCACTTTTCCAGTAGATTAGCTATTCCAGCATAGTAGAGTCACATTCTTGGATCACAATTAGCTTTTTTTATTTTTTTTTCAGACAATTTCTGATTTGTAAACAAAGACAAAGTTTTAAAAAATTGATTTGTAACGTTTATTCACAAATTCTATATCTCAATTTTTTTTATTTTAGTGATAAATTTTGCTTCGGCTAGGAAATTTGGCATGTTCGGCATCATTCTATTCTAAAAATGAATGAAGAAAAATTTATTTCACATACATTTTGAGAGAGAGAGAGAGAGAGAGGGGAAGGAGGTAGCAAGTAAGAAATTTTGTAAATGTGCAGTAAAACAGTTTTGTAAAAAGATGTATTTTTCTCACAGCTGTCTGCGTTTTAGGAGAGAGTGTATATTATATTGCCTTATTATCAATGTAACATTACACGGCATATACATGGTTTCATACATCACACATTCGGTTTGCATGAGTTGTATACACAGTTTTTGCATGGGTGAATTGTATACACGTTTTCTAGTCGGCCAAGATCATGTTGATGCCTCTTTGGCATTGGGGGTTTATTTTGCCCTTTTTTCTCTTCCCCTTTTCTTAATACAATTTACCAATTAGCAAAAAAAAGTAATGATGATTAATTTATTATTTTGTGCATTTTTTGTTTCCTGATACTTGGGTTGTGGGCTTTAGTTTTCATTGAGTAGGATCAATCTTGATCCTATGATTGTTGTACTGCTAGATCTTAGTTTTTACTAAATCCCTAAGCTTGCCTTTCAATAAAAATGAAAATTTAAGTTTTAATTTCCTAATTTCAGATAAGTTTTCTTTATTAAAAGAGTTACTTCTTCCCAAGATCGGTATCTTTATAATTATGGTTTTAGATTTAAACTTATTGTTTTGGAAAAACTAGTTATCAAGAAATGACTTTGAAATCTTTTATATCTACAAAATATGGATCTGAGTTTGGTTTTATAGAAGAAAATTTTTTTTGGAGATATAAAGTCAAAATAAACATATTCCCATATACTAAATAAGATTTATAATATTAATTTTATTTTTCACAAATAAATTTCATTTTGCATTGAGATGTTTCATATTGGAATCTAAATATCTTCAAAATAATGACTTTTTATGTGAAAAGAAGAATTTATAAAGTTTTGTTAGATTTAATAAGAACATATTTTGAATTCTAAATTGACTGTGAGAAAGTAATATTCAAAAAAAAAAAATGACTTTGAGAAAGAAGTTTCGATTAGCAAGAAAGATTTACATTTCACTTAGAGGTTTTCTTTCTAGTCTTTTTTATTTCCTGGTTATGAAGTTAACTATCAATTTGGTTCTTATCAATTCACAGCCTATGTCCTCCTATACAACCATCAATTAGCAAATAGGTGTTCAAAGTGAGCCCCACAAGCTATATTGAACAAATTAAGCTGCTATGGTAAAAATTAAACAAAAAAGAAAAATCTTAACAATTCCTCAAAGTTAGAATTGTAATTTAGTTAGGAAGGTTGAAATATAATTACAACCTCACCTTTTGACAAATGCAACTACCATGGAATGCTTAAGAATGTACAAGAAGAAAGTAATGCAAAAAGGTGGAATCCATGCATGTTTCAGAATTATAGATTTCATCTACTATTAACAATCACGCATGTCCAACATAAATGTGAGAGAGGTGGTTAACAAATATTCGTGCTTATAGGTAGTTTGTCTATCCATATGCACTAATATTTCTAAACATTTATTTCAACTAAAGTTAGAAGTTGCAAAATCAATTTCTATCCAATAAAATGGAGTCCACCTGTGATCAATCCAAAATTCCTAGCTATGAATCAAAACTCATTCAATTTGACAATTAAATTTAAAAATATCTTCGATCTGTCTCCGGCATATGTTATCACAATAATAATACTCGCAACAATATCTGGAACCATCAATTAGCAAATAGGTGTACGTTCAAAGTGAGCCCCACAAGTTAAATTGAATTAAGGTTGTGGTAGGAAGTTGCTCGAAAGTTAGCATATATAGTAATTAATTACAGTTAGGATGGGTGAATTATAATTAATTACAACCTCACCTTTTTACAAATGCAACTCTTGTAATATTTCCTCATAAAATACTTAAGAATGTGCGACAAGAAAGTAAGGCAAAAAGGTGTAATTCATTTTTAAGAATTATAGATTTCATCCGGTCTTAACAATCAGGCAGGCCCACCATAAATGTGTGTGAGAGAGAGGTACTGTTTATGAAATATTGGTGCTTGTAGGTATCTTAGGTTTGTCCGTCCACAATTACTAATATTCCTAGCATTTTTTTTTCATCTGAAGTTAGAAGTTTCAAAATCAATTTCTATTCTATAAAATGGATGAGTCCACTTACATATATGATCAATCCAAAACCCTAGCTATGAATCAGAATTCATTCCATTTGGATTGATTAGGATAACAAAATGCTCTTGTAAAAGTGCTAAACTTTGAAGCCCTAAAATTAAGGATTAGGATGATCTTATTATAGTCTACTCCATAACCATCTCATCCCTCTATCCATTTCATTCACATGCATCTCAATGGGCCTGATCATGCAAAGCGTGATTTTAAAAAGATAGCCGAAATTTTCTTTTAAATAGTCCCCACATTGATCTCACACTGTAAATAAGCTAGCTTGAAAACTAGGGCAGGTTCCTAATTAGCTAAACCACTTATCATGTAATTAATGTATGGTAGTGATGGACCTTCAGGAACCTTAAATTTATTAATTTAATGGTGCAGTCCTTTCTAATATATAGTTGAGTGGGTCCAGAGTTAATTAGTAACTGACTATTGCCATCTTAATCACTAGTTATTGCCTGCCATATCTTAATCACTAGTTATTGCATGCATGTTACCAATGCTAACTCATGTCAAGAATCAATAGTGGCATGTGTCACTAATTACAAATATAGGGTTCCCTTCCTCCCTGGATAGCTCACATGGCACATGTCCAGCCGTCCTGTATTGGTGGGCCACAATATAACATAAAATCGGCCAAGGGTCCTCTCAGCAATGTCCCTCCTGGTGCCTGTTTTTTGGTGAGCATCCAACTGAACCCACGTAGCATATGACATGGTACGTATCAGACTTATTTAAAGAAGAGGATAAGAAATAAGATACGCAGTCGTCCGTATCCAAATTTGATAGGTTAATATATATTAGGGTTGTAAATGGGTCGGTTCCGGTCCGGGTCCATGGTGGATCCGGAACCGGAATTGTTAAGGAGAAGGTGGAATCAGATCTGGATCCGGAATAGTTTCGGAATCGATTTCTTGGCTCTACAGCCAGAATCATATATGGAATGAGTCTGGATCCGTGTCTAAGTAGAAAATGATATTAAAAAAAAAAGAACATGGTTTTTTAGAAGGAGTTTTCAAAAATTTAGGTAATATATCGGATTTTGGGTCCACGGGACCAAACCAAGGTCCAAGTTAATTATCGGGGCCTAAATAAGGACCCAGATCGATCTGGTTTTTAACGGGTCGGAACCCCCGGGTAATCGGAGAATCGGGGACCCATTTACATCCCTAGGTAATAGTGAATAGCCTATTTTGGCTCTATTTAAAGATTAGTGTTGGTTTGATTTTTATTGAGAATGTTTATACTTCCATGATTACCTTTTTATATTGTATTTGATTTAGACCTAATTCAAAAAAAAAAAAAAGAATTCGTTTTGGACTTTGTTTATCTAATATTGGTCTCATCTATTAAAATAAATATACTTTGAGTACTGTTAACTAATCTTACTACATGAGGATTTACTTGAAGCCAATATTACTACTCTTAGTAGGGCCTATTTTATCACTAGAAGTTAGAACTTTTTTTTTTTTGTAAATGGGCCAAATTCTAGCGAACTCTAATTAAATTAATTGCATTTTGAATCACTTGACCTCAATGAAATTAGCAATATTATGTTAAATACATGGGTGGGGCCCGCCTTTGGAAAATCCAAGCCTCTCATCAGCCCTAGCACCCATTGTCGTGATTAAGTTATAAATTATTATTTAAATTAGTGAGATGACCATCGTTATTCATGTGTTTTATGTGACCAATCTTATGGTGGGCCAAATTTCTATTATAGTGAAATCTAGCTACATCCCTAAAAAGAGGAGATTATTTGTAAAGCTCTGTGTTTTATCCAACAAGCAGTCTTAAATATGCTTTAGAACCATGAGCCAGTGTGAATAATTTTTTTCTTGGGGGGGGGGGGGGGGGGGGGGGGGCATTGCAAAAAAATGGCTTTAAATAATAAATAATCTAAAGGTTTTTTTTGCAATTTAGGGGGGGGGCGGGGCGGGGCGATGGCCCCTGCCAGCCCCTCCCTAGTTCCGCCCCTGCGCGCAATGATAATCCTTGAGGATCGCATCAAAGGTATCATCATTTCACAATCTACAGCAAAGATTGCCATCTTTCCTCATCCTATCTTGGTCTCCTTGGGAATGGTCTAGCTTCATGTATTTGCTTTGTATAGATGTATTGCTTCTCTAAATTATTTTTTATTTTCTTATCTTTCAGTTTCTGTTGATGCAGCCTCTTTGGCATTGGGGGTTTATTTTGCCCTTTTTTCTCTTCCCCTTTTCATAATACAATTTACCAATTAGCAAAAAAAAGTAATGATGATTAATTTATTATTTTTGAGCTTTGTTGTTTCCTGATACTTGGGTTGTGGGCTTTAGTTTTGATTGAGTAGGATCAATCTTGATCCTATATATGATTGTTGTACTGCTAGATTTTAGTTTTTACTAAATCCTTAAGCTTGCCTTTCAATAAAAATGAAAATTTAAGTTTTAATTTCCTAATTTCAGATAAGTTTTCTTTATTAAAAGAGTTACTTCTTCCTAAGATCGGTATTTTAATAATTATGGTTTTAGATTTAAACTTATTGTTTTGGAAAAACTAGTTATCAAGAAATGATTTTGAAATCTTTTATATCTACAAAATATGGATCTGAGTTTGTTTTTATAGAAGAAAAAAATTTTGGCGATATAAAGCTGTCAAAATAAACATATTCCCATATACTAAATAATATTTATAATATTAATTTTATTATCCACAAATAATTTTCATTTTGCCTTGAGATGTTTCTTATTGGAATCTAAATATCTTCAAAATAATGACTTTTTATGTGAAAAGAAGAATTTATAAAGTTTTTTTAGATTTTGAATTCTAAATTGACTTTGAGAAAGTAACATTCAAAAAAAAAAAAAAAAAAGACTTTGAGAAAGAAGTTTTGATTACCAAGAAAGATTTACATTTCACTTAGAAGTTTTCTAGTTTTTTTTATTTCCTGGTTATGAAGTTAAATATCAATTTGGTTTTTACCAATTCACAGCCTATGTCCTTCCTATACAACCATCAATTAGCAAATAGGTGTTCAAAGTGAGCCCCACAAGTTATATTGAAATAATTAAGCTGCTATGGTAAAAATTAAACAAAAAGAAAAAAATCTTAACAATTCCTCGAAGTTAGAATTGTAATTTAGTTAGGAAGGTTGAAATATAATTATAACCTCACCTTTTGACAAATGCAACTACCATGGAATGCTTAAGAATGTACAAGAAGAAAGTAATGCAAAAAGGTGGAATCCATGCATGTTTTAGAATTATAGATTTCATCTACTATTAACAATCACGCTGGTCCAACATAAATATGAGAGAGGTGGTTAACAAATATTGGTGCTTAATTATAGGTAGTTTGTCTATCCATATGCACTAATATTTCTAACATTTATTTCAACTAAAGTTAGAAGTTGCAAAATCAATTTCTATCCTATAAAATGGAGTCCACTTGTGATCAATCCAAAATTCCTATCTATGAATCAAAACTCATTCCATTTGACAATTAAATTTAAAAATATCTTCAATCTGTCTCCTGCATATGTTATCACAATAATAATACTCGCAACAATATCTGGAACCATCAATTAGCAAATAGGTGTTCAAAGTGAGCCCCACAAGTTAAATTGAATTACAGTTGTAGTAGGAAGTTGCTCGAAAGTTAGCATATATAGTAATTAATTACAGTTAGGATGGTTGAATTATAATTAATTACAACCTCACCTTTTTACAAATGCAACTCTTGTAATATTTCCTCATAAAATACTTAAGAATGTGCGACAAGAAAGTAAGGCAAAAAGGTGTAATTCATTTTTAAGAATTATAGATTTCATCTGGTCTTAACAATCAGGCAGGCCCACCATAAATGTGTGTGAGAGAGAGGTATTGTTTATGAAATATTGGTGCTTGACTGCTTGTAGTTGTAGGTATCTTAGGTTTGTCCGTCCACAATTACTAATATTCCTAGCATTTTTTTTTCATCTGAAGTTAGAAGTTTCAAAATCAATTTCTATTCTATAAAATGGATGAGTCCACTTACGTATATGATCAATCCAAAACGCTAGCTATGAATCAGAATTCATTCCATTTGGATTGATTAGGATAACAAAATGCTCTTGTAAAAGTGCTAAACTTTGAAGCCCTAAAATTAAGGATTAGGATGATCTTATTATAGTCTACTCCATAACCATCTCATCCCTCTATCCATTTCATTCACATGCATCTCAATGGGCCTGATCATGCAAAGCGTGATTTTAAAAAGATAGCCGAAATTTTCTTTTAAATAGTCCCCACATTGATCTCACACTAAATAAGCTAGCTTGAAAACTAGGGCAGGTTCCTAATTAGATAAACCACTTATCATGTAATTAATGTATGGTAGTGATGGACCTTCAGGAACCTTAAATTTATTAATTTAATGGTACAGTCCTTTCTAATATATAGTTGAGTGGGTCCAGAGTTAATTAGTAACTGACTATTGCCATCTTAATCACTAGTTATTGCCTGCCATCTTAATCACTAGTTATTGCATGCATGTTATCAATGCTAACTCATGTCAAGAATCAATAGTGGCATATGTCACAAATTACAAATATAGGGTTCCCTTCCTCCCTGGATAGCTCACATGGCACATGTCCAGCCGTCCTGTATTGGTGGGCCACAATATAACATAAAATCGGCCAAGGGTCCTGTCAGCAATGTCCCACCTGGTGCCTGCTTTTTGGTGAGCATCCAACTGAACCCACGTAGCATATGACATGGTACGTATCAGACTTATTTAAAGAAGAGGATAAGAAATAAGATACGCAGTTGTCCGTATTCAAATTTGATAGGTTAATATTAGGGTCGTAAACGGGTCGGTTCCAGTCCGGGTCCATGGTGAATCTCGAACCGGGATTATTAACGAGAAGGTGGAACCAAATCCGGATCCTGAATAGTTTTGGAATCGATTTACAAGATGGAAGTGGAACACCTTATGTGAATTTGAATATGAAGCCCACCATTATAAATTCTAACATGTATCACCTTTGGGAATTATAATTTGTTGTTGGAAAGGGTTTTGTTAAGAAATTAACGAGGGTAGTTTTGAAATAATAATAGATTTAGTTAACTCACCGTGCTTTGAGGCTGACTTGGCGCACTTAGATTTGGCAAAGGAAGACAGTGCATTGTAATATTATGCAGAGTCGCTGCACCAAGCCGGCCCCCTGACTATTGCCATCTTAATCACTAGTTGTTTTATGTTACTTACATTACAATGTAATAATGCCAACTTTCAACTTCCAAGAAAGAATAGTGGCACACGTGTCACAAATCTAGAGGTCCCTTGATAGCTCACATGGTCCAGGCTAACTGAGGTGTTCCACAAGATGAACAGGAAAAAGGACAGTAGAAATTTGGCGCTTTTTTTTTTTTTTTTTTTTTTATCGGAGGGTTCTCAACCCTTTGGACTAAACTAATCCCTCCATGCTCAGAGGAAATGAACTGTACACCGTTAAACTTATGAATCCCATATGAAGGTGATAATGATCAAGGATGGGGTGATTTTTTGCAGAGATGAAGGGCGTGGGAGATCTTTCAACCCCCTTGGTCCCGGGGGAAAAATTCCGAGTCGCGCACTGGATGACTAATTATGCGCTTGATGTGCACAAATACGATCATGTATGAGATGTCCCAAGAATTTTATACAGTTGGTCCCACCATAAGAGACTGAGCATAGGATTAATAAGCTGATTACTATAGGGAGTTTAGAGTTATCCGTTTTCTACATTGCTATATATAGAGTTATCCCTTTACTACATTGCTATACTAGCACCAAACGCCCGTGCTAAGCCCGGGCCAAAAATAAAAATATATTAGAAATTTAAGAATTATCTTAAAATATTATTAAGATAAAATAGTTTAAAAGAAAGAAATTTATTATCTTTGAATATTAGAATCTTTTAACATGTGATAAAAATAAATATGAGAAAGTAAACTTACATAACATAACGCCCTCTTGAATTTCAAGGCATTGACCATTACACAAGTATGAATGTGTGTCTATATAGGGGCAGCTCTCCTAAGCTAAAGCTTAGGTTAAGGTAAGCTCAAGTTTGTGGTGGGGCCCACCTGGCGACCCACATGGGGATGGTGATGTGGGGATTTCAAAAACTCTCTAGGACCATTCTCTTTGCAAAAAATTAGTCTCAACCGTGGTTTCTACCATCTCCATCTAGCCCCAAAAGTTTAATGGTCAACAATCCATTCGGATCTGTACACAGTCGATCCAACGGTCCAGTAAATCCGGATCTGACCAAAAGCTAATGGACAGGTACAATTTAGGGAGGTCGTGTGTTTGGTCCATTTGGATGGACCAAGGGTGGGCCCCACAAGCGTAAGTTTACAGAATTAAATGGAGAGGTATGGTGCCCGGGCTCAAAAAATATAATGAAATATGTGATTCTTTTCTGAGATATTATCGGAAAAGAATAAATTTTATAGAAATAAATAAATAGTTTATATTTATTATATATATATAACTTTAATAAAAAAAAACTTGGTGGGGTCACATGATGTAACATCTAACGGTGTGCCTCATATCCTAATTCCTTCAAGGTGTGTCCAATTGGACAGTGGGACCTTGCTGATGTGTCATCCCGAGGATCCTTAGTGGGGTCACATGATGTAACATCTAAAGATATGCTCATATCCAAATATCTAAAGGTGTGTCCAATTGAATATTTGGTCAGTAGGCCATTGTTGATATGGTGTTCCAAAGAGTATTGGTGGGGTCACATGATGTAATATTTAAAATGAGCCTCTTATCCTAATTCATTAAGGTGCATCATAATGTGTTTAAAGGTGGCCTTGTTTGTCTGGTCTTTAACTTGAAAGAAATATCCCACGGTATTATCAACTTCTTGGTAGAAGTGGAGAAAGGATAGGTGTGATAAGGATGGAAGAAGTTGTTTAGAGAAATTGTAGGAGATATGATAAAGATGTGAGTTTGTTATCTTTATAAAAAATCTTGAATGAAATGGAGAGATTTAAGGAGGTGATTTGGAGAAGATAATTGAAATGAAGATTTAGGGAGGAGATTTGTTTTAGATGAGTGTGGTGGCCCACTTTTTCTTATATATTTCTTTGAAAGGAGAGATTTTTTAGGGATGACGTGGCACCCCTCACAGCCCACCTCTCACACCTAAAAGGAGAGACTTTTTGGGGATGAGGTGGCACCCCTCACAGCCCACCTCTTCCTTTGCTTTAATATATATAACTAGCAACAAACGCCCGTGCTAAGCCCGGGCCAAAAAAATATATATATACAAAAATTTAAGAATTATTTTAAAATATTATTAAGATAAAATAAGTTTAAAAGAAAGAAATTTATTATCTTTGAATATTAGAATCTTTTAACATGTAATGAAAATAAATATAAAATGAGAAGTAAACTTACATAACATAACGACCTCTTGAATTTAAAGGCATTGACCATTACACAAGTATGAATGTGTGTCTATATAGGGGTAGCTCTCCTAAGCTAAAGCTTATATTAGGGTAAGCTCAAGTTTGTGGTGGGGTCCACCTGGCGACCCACATGGGGGGCAGTGATGGGAGGATTTCAAGGACTCCTTGAGACCCTTCTCTTTGCAAAAAATTAGTCCCATCCATACGTGGTTTCTATCATCTCCATCTAGCCCCAAAAGTTTAATGGTCAACAATCCATTCAGATCGGTACACAGTTGATCCATCAGTCCAGTAAATTCGGATCTAACCAAAAGCTAGTGGACATGTACAATTTAGGGTGGTCGTGTGTTTGGTCCATTTGGATGGACCAAGGGTGGGCCCCACAAGCGTGAGCTTACAGAATTAAATGGAGAGGTATGGTGCCCTGGCTAAAAAAACATAATAAAACATGTGATTTTTTTATGAGATATTATCGGAAAAGAACAAATTTTATAGAAATAAATAAGTAGTTTATATTTATTATATATATAACTAATAAAAAAGGAAAAATAACTTGGTGGGGTCACATGGTGGTGGGCCTCATATCCTAATTCCTTCAAGGTGTGTCTAATTGGACAGTGGGACCTTGCTGATGTGTCATTCCGAGGATCCTTAGTTGGGTCACATGATGTAACATTTAAAGATATGCTCATATCCAAATATCTAAAGGTGTCTCCAATTGAATATTTGGTTAGTAGGCCCTTGTTGATGTGGTGTTCCAAGGAGCATTGATGAGGTCACATGATGTAATATTTAAAAGTATACCTCTTATCCTAATTCATTAAGGTGCATCATGATGTGTTTAAAGGTGGCATTGTCTAAAACAATTATTAAAGGCGGGTCTCATATCAACCCTTATATTATTTCATGTATATATAATTAGAAATGAAATGTATTTTTAATATGCATTTTAATAACAAATATAATTGATCATTAGAGTCCATTATTTTATGTTTTGAACGTTGGATTCCACCTTGTAATTAACGGTCTAGATCATGAAACTAATGGTTTTGATACAATTCCATATTGGTTGGTTCCTTTTGTTGGGTGTTGCATTATCCGTGCCGTTGGTTTGATGGGCCAAGCTGGATGGTGGTGCCTTTTGAAGGTGTTTATCAATCGGGAGATCAAAGTGGTCCCCACAAATCCAACCGTTGTTTCTACTTTATGTTATTGATTGATCTATACTCAGATCATGATAATTTAGTCATGCCCATTCTCTCTGACTGCCAACACCATGAAAGTGGGCCCCACTGGCCTCTATTAAATGGAGTTGATTCTAATTTCGTAAGGAAAATGAGATAAGGTTTACTTTAAAATGGGAGTGATCGAGATTTTAGGGAGAAAATGAGTTTTGTGCTAGAAATAGTAGTGTGATCTAGATTTAAGGGATTATATTTAAGATTATAACTATTCCTAGGATTAAGGGAGGGGATTTGAAAAGATTTGTTTGGATTGAGATTTCAAGGGAGGAGTGTAGTGGCCCACATTAAACCCAAAGCTCTGCGTGATTTTAAAAGTATTTTTCTGAAAGGAGAGACTTTTTAGGAATGACGTGGCACCCCTCATAGCCCACCTCTCCCTTTGCTTTAATATATACTAGCAACAACGCCCCGTGCTTAGCCCGGGGCAAAAAGTAAGATATTACATTTTGAATTTATGAGATTTCAAAATTAATTATAAACATATAAGCATATATTCATGCATATATATAAAAACAGTTAACATATCTTTAATCACAAATACAAGTGGTCAACATCAACAATAAACTATTACAAAGATAAAGCTAAAAAAAATTCATTCAACAACAACATAAAAATAATAATAACAGTAATAATTACTAAAAAAGATATAGAAAAGCAAATTTTGTTAATATATATAATATTATTAATAAGAAATGCATTCAATTTTTTGTTACCCATTGATAATTTCATAGCCCAATAAAACAAAACCACCCCATTTGGACTTGTTTGTGCAACAAGAGCATTCTAGTTTCTGCAGATTTTTATTTTCTCATGAGAATGGAATTTTGTATTTTCGTAGAAAATCAAAATCCACTCTATTAAGGAAAGATGATTCATTTTTTTCTTCTATGCAAGGAAAATACATCGCACCAAACAACATAATATTGTTAACAAAGAAAATCATAAAAATGTGCAATCCTCTCATTGCACAAATCCATCATTTTTTTTATTTTCACATAGGCCAATGGTCATTTCAATCCCTCCACATAAACTTCTTCTCTACCCCTTTGAAGTAGCACCAATACCATTTTAGAACTGATCAAAATTATTTTTTAGCTCTAGATTTTTAAAAAAATGTATAAACATCTTAACTTTAAAAGCCATAAATTGTGAGACTTTAAAACCACAGGCTAGTGTTATTTAATCCTAATAATAATTGGCACACCTTGGATCAATGTATATATCTCTTAATTATGAGTCCATGCGGGCCAAACCTAGGGTCATATGTCTGTATAGTCAGATAAGAAAAGGATGCCTATAAGATTCAACCAAAAAACTCCAACCTCAAAATATTTTTATCGCAAGCCCATCCATGAGGTGGTCTACCAGAAGGTCGGGTCTGATTTTTGTTCACGTGTGACAATTTTTGAATAGAGTAGAGTTGTATTTGGAGACTAAAAGAAAATGATATTTTTAATGAAAAATCTATCAGTATGAATTGTAGAAAGGTGGGCCCGAAATATTAAAATAAAAAGATGACAATCTTGAGAAGATGGAAGATAGATGGTGTTGAGAGAGAGAATAATTGTAGCAAAATAGAGAGATTTTATAGGATATTGATTGAGAAACTTTTTGAGATAGATGATAGGGATAAAGAGATTTTTTTGGAGAAAAAGGCCTGTGCTAAGCCCGGTCCCAAAAAGAAAAATAATATTAAAATTAAAATTTTTTCTGAAAATATTTTAAGATAAAAAAGAGAAAGGAGAAACAAATAAAATTCTTTAAGAGAAACAAATCTATTTATCTATCATCATTGATATTCGATGCATCAAGATTCTACATAAAAAAAAATTAAAATAAACTTACAAAACCTACAAGCCAAATTCAAAATTATAAATCTCCACCCATTTTTTCTTTTCCTGTGATTTTTAGAAAGAAGAAAAAGAAATATGCTATAAGCCAGTTGTTGTCATGTCTTTTAAATTACAGAATTATTTATAAAATTAAAATAGAAAAATTGAAGATGGGCATAATAATTTAAATATAATATTTTAGATAAATTTTGAGGTAGAGAGAGCATTCTTGTGAGTTTCAAAAATATTTTGTCTAAGACACATGATGGGTGGGCCAAGGTTTCAAGGAAAATAAATCTTTACTCTATTACCATCTAATTGCGATCACACGGTTACATCTCACCTACCGCACACTACAATCATTGTATTGTGACACGTGTTCCAAATCTTCTTGAATGATATTGACGATTTTACTTTTCAACGGCTGCAATTTGATCATGGCGATTGATCTGATAAAAGGCATAATTTAATCAGAGATCACATAATCAAATCTTGTATACGTGGGACCCAGTAGTTTGGGCATTGTTCTTCTCAGCCACCTCACCAGAGGCTTTGTTGATGGCACTGCACAGTCCACGCCCATCTTATTGTTCACGTACATACATCTATGCCATGTGTGGGACATTAGAGAAGCTGCGTAGTTTGATTGTAGAGGTGGGCCAAGCATGCCCATGAAATTAGATGGTTAAAAAATAATAATAATAAATTATTTACCATATTAATCTTTGTATTGTATCGAGACATTTATAATGGGATTCAAGTCCTTCATGATTACTGCTTAATATTATATAGAAATTGAAAGATATGGGTTCATAATCCATATACAAAGTCTTGATCAAATATCTCGACAATTTTAGTGGGGACCGTAGGACCCTTTAGATATTGTCTCAGGTTACCAGTCTCACATGTAAAGGAGCTATATTAATCCATGTGAGGGTCCCACTACATAAATAAGTTAAATGTACGGGGCACACTAATTGATTTGCATCCACTAAGAAACCAGACAACGACCAACGGGCTTGCCTCCCTCCATCAGTGGGGCCCACTGTTAGAAAAAAGAGGTTAAGAGAAGGTTATTGATATTTCATCCAATGCTGGAGTTCAATCTTGAGTTATATTTAATACGAAAGGAAAGTAAAGGAGCAACGTACAGCTTGGATTTCATTCATCAGTAGGGCCCACAAAACATATTTAACGTGGGCCCCATTGATGATTGAAGATCTAAGGAAAAGAAAACAAACCGACTGTAAAGATTTGCTTATAATTTGGATAATGGCAAGAAATAGGATCCAAAGGAGAGACTTTTTAGGGATGACGTGGCACCCCCCAGCCCACCTCCCCCTTTGCTTTAATATATATAATAATATAATATAATATAATATAGTTATTTTGTAAATCTTCCATATCCATTTTATACGTTGTGGTATGAAGTTTTATCATCAGCCTTGAACAAGCACTGTCAAGCAGTGGTCTGTCCTGGACTATAACACGAGCCAAATTCAAAGAAAGAAAGAAAAAATTAAACCACAAAGAACAAGCATGCAACCATGGCGGTGTATTGAACAGCCATCGGATGTTCGAGATAGACGTTGTGAGGTTGGTGAGTTCCTCCAACTCAGAATGATTTTCATAGATAATACTTTACTCTTTATTTTTATCATGCCCAGGAAAGTACTTCTCTCTTGTATAGGCCTGATTTGCTAATCCTTACTCTCAATTTTTAAAGCCTCAAGATGTAATGGTTTTTAATTGCACACATTTTTGGGATCAGGTTAAGGTGTAGTTTAAAAGTGGGATCAGTGACAAATTGAAAATATCTGGGTCCAGATTTTGGTTTTTAATTTAAATGTTGTGGTCCTCTAACTTGGACCGACCTGAGCTGGTCCCAGTCCAAGTATGCGTTCTTCTTCCAGTAATTAATTTTGGGTCTTAATCAAGGTACACCATAGACAAACATGTAAACCACAGGTCTACTCTATTAAATACATGATTACATACTACATTAAATGTTTCATGCAAACAAATAGTTCTATAACACAGTTATTATTGTTGGAAATTTATACTAAAAACACACTTTTACTGGAAAAAACACTTTTAGCGGCCGCCATTAGCCGTCATTAAAAGTCACCTTAGCGACCGCCAAGTAGCGGCCACGAAAACTTCGTCGCAAAAATTTTTTAACGACCGCAATTGGCGGTCGCTAATACTTAGTAAAAAAAATTTTAAAAAGTATTAGCGACCGCCATTGACGGTCGCTAACACTCTACAAAAATTTTTTAAAAAGTATTAGCGACCGCAATTGGCGGTCGCTAATACCTTTTTAAATTTAAAAAATAAATAAAAAGGTATCGGTTCTCACAGCTCGACCACCGCCGGGGGATACCCCCGGACCCCCTTTGTAAAGCGCATGTTTTAACACCATCAGAACTCTTTCAAGCATTTAAATAAATCTTAACCATCCATTTACTAACCAAAATCAACAATTTATAAATAAAGAAAGAAAGCAGTACCTTGTAGGTTCCTATACAGCCATTTCCCTTGCTTTGCCCTGATGTGGCTAGCCTACCACCAAGAATATGCAAGAGGAAACAGACACAACTATAGATTGAATAAAAGCGAACAAAACCTACAACATATTAAAGCATGTAAAAGTAAAACACACCCACACAAAAAAATAATTACCTAATTTCATATAGATTATCAAATTTCATATACCTAAAAAATGATTTAATTCCAATATGTACTAAACATCTACCAACCTACAGAGAAGCCTAACAAAAATTTGACAAAGTAATCACAAAGACACAATATGCAAAAGGCTAAGAACATAAGTTTGACATTATTATGTTTTATTGGTCTTGTACACCGCTTTGCCTTGAATTTGGAAATATCGACATTATACTATTACTAGTGTAGCACGGCACGTGCAATGCATGTATTATGTTTTAAACATGTAGCTCTTCCACAATATATAAGCAATTATTTAGTAGGAATTTCATGCTGAGAACTGAATCCGGCCTGAATTCTAGAGATTCTCTGTTTGGTGACCTATGAGAATTCAGAACAAGAACTATAAAGTCTTCTATAAATAATATAAGAATTAATAACATATAGAACATGTAATTCCATATCAAATTAATTATAAAAAAACTAATACTTAATACATGCATTCCATTAAAGAAAGAACCTGAAACCAAAATTGTAATGCAAAAAGGAAGCTTCAAGCAAGACAGGTATATGTGTGTCTCTTCCTATACATATGTGCATATATATAAGCTCATGTAGGTAAATTTATGAAGACAAATAGAAAATCCAGTTGCCCATATAACAAAAATTCTAGACATCCAACTACCAAAATAGAAGAGGAAAAAAAGGCTTGCAAATCATATTCTTCATCTAAATGAAAAAAATCCAAAAATAAAACTAATCAAATGAAGAAGAAACACCTACTCGTATATGTTGCATTTGAAAATGAACATAGTTTCACCAAATGAATTGAAGCAAACAACGTGTAGATGCTGAAAGAAGGGCCAAATTCATTTAATGAGTTACATAAACTGGAAATGAACAAAGGAATGAGAAAAAAATAATTAAAAAAAATTCCTCTTGTGGGTGTCCAGTACTTTTACCTTATCAATAAAGAGGCAATGTGAAACAACATTCTCAAAATTCACTGCTTCAGATTCTTTGGTCACAGATATGGTCACTACTATAGCAACCTCAAATGGCTGAATTCAAAGAATTTAAGCCATCCCTGCATTGTGTTTAACATGAAAATAAATTATTAATTTCAATTCACTAATTCTTTTCCAATACGTCTAAAAGAAGTTGAAAATTGAAATTATGATAAAAAAAAGAAGCAAACCTCTAACTTGTTCTTAAAAAAACTTCTATATATCTATAGATGGATGATTTTAGAGGAGGATCATTGTTGTTCACTTTTTTGAGGATGTGCTGTAGTAGAGAGAAAGGAGTGATGGGTTGCATCCTCCATTTGAGTATGTTGAGCATCAAAAGCTCCATTCTCTGTATAGCTCTAGCTCTAGCTTCAAAGTGTAAATGATCATTTCCAACCTAATCAGCCAGGTCAGCATTTTGGAGTTAGAGAAGTTAACAGTATTTAAACAATGCAAAAACTCCTAACTATTGAAACAATGTTTCTTCACCCGTAAATCATGGGACTTAGGAATGGTAGTTTTCTTTATTTTCGTAGCTGTGTGGGGAAATTTCCAAAGCTCCAGGATTACGCTAATCACAGCCATCAAATGAGACTAAGCATTCTCACGTGCCATCCGCGTGCCACCTACGTGGCACCGGACTCACCTCGGCTACCAGAACAGGGGCCCCAGCCGAAATCAGGCAGGTCCGGGCCGCTAGCGCCGAGCTCGGCTACCCCAGGTGCCCACCTCGGCTGAAAACTCCACATCGGCCGAAGGTGCCGGGACGAAAGCCGAAGCAAGAAGAGAATCTCCACTCGCGCCCTTCGCCCCCCACATCATCGGACACGTGGAGGAATAGGGGCGCGAGCCAGTAAGACAGATGCGACATCCAGCCGTCCACAATCTTCGCCAGATCCCTGATAGGGCGGCATCTAGCGGCTGAGGCCAAATCAGGGCAAGGCCCGAGGGTGGATCCGATGGTACCCCTACCGCCAAAGGCGTCCAACACAATCTGGCCCAACGTGACACGCATTTAATGCGATATGGGCCGATCCGACTGACATTAAATGCAAAGTGGGCTGGATTGGACCGCATTTATTACTTTGTGGGCTGATGATGACTTCCCTGTCAAGTCATGGGACCCACACCAAGATATCATCCAAAAATATCGTCCAAATCGTCTATAAATAGAGCTTCATTTCACATGCAAGGTACGCACAATCCAACCCAGAGAGTCGTTACTCTGCCTCTCTTCTTCCTCTCCTTCCTTTGTTCCAGTTCATTCACTGACTTAGGCATCGGAGAGCCTTGCGCCGCCCAGGCCAGGGTCCTCTGACCGTTTGCTCTTCCCTTTCAGGCTTTCAGGCAGCGGATTATCTTCTTCATTTGGATAAGTCCTGTAAGGCACCCCGATTATTGTGGGTCATTATTTTTCTGCACCTACAGTAACAATAAATAAATATGCAATGGTCACAAGTGGAATCATCAACTGCTTCCCTTCCTACAAATATCAAAATTAATAAAAGATATCAAACATAAAAATGTTGAAAAGCTTTTAACTTCTATAGAATACAAGCAGAGGAAGCTTAAGAAATAGTGTGCCAGAAAAACGAGTCTTAGATCTATTTAAAAAAAAAAAAAAACAACTCATAGGAAGGCTCATAGAATGATAAAAACCGATGAAGGTAGCATTGATCCAATAAAAAAAAGTTGTGGAAAACTACCCCACTATCCAATCAAAATCTATAAGCAAGACAATCTAGCTAAAGTTAGAGGAGCAACACTTCCTTTAATTACTTTCAGCCAATTCAGTTTCCTTTTGTTAGATACTACAAAGGATCTGAGATTTGATCTGTTTATGTGAATCGAGTTGCTTTCAATTTTAGTTTTTACAGTAATGAATGGTAATGCTTAGTTACATAAACCGAAGTACTTTACCTTGCAGTGTTTACTAATTTAAGAACAACATGCCATACAAAAAAAAAAATACATAGAATCATGATTCATCCAAGATCAGACAAGATAGATCATACAAGGAAGTTAAGATGTAGACTGACCTTCCACTTGTTGCTCTTTATTTTAATTCATGCCCATCAAACCATAAGCTTTATACATCAGGAACTTTCACCTAAGAGTGGACCACATGTTGTTTCTATGCAGTCTTCCTAGGGGGCCCACCCGGCCCTCCTTTATTCAGTCTTAACCTTTCATTCACCCCCTGTTATGTTGATATACATAAACATTCATACAAACACAGATGGACACATTATAATAAAGAAGAAAGAAATCAAATGAGAATAAAAAAAGAGAAAGAAAAATAAAAAAGAAGAAGAGCATATCCATGATAAAAACCTGGATGATGAGAATATGCAGACAGACCTATGAAAAATGAGGCATTCACATTCACATTAAAAAAATCAACATTCATCTTTTGAATCAGAATCAACATATTTAACCTCTCAGTATTCACATATTCAACAACTTAAACCTCTCAACATCCAAATATCTGACAAATCGAAACTTGCCTGCTACAACATAAAATTTGCTACATTCAACACTAGAAAAGATTTCAAGACTAAAAACCAACAGGACTCAAGTTAAAAAAGAGCTCATGAAAAAAATCTTACAAGAAAGATGATAGATGGCCTTCTTTAAACTCACTGTATCCATTGTTTTGTATTCAAACTAGAAATATGCATAACAAGTGTATCAAAATCCAATGTGTCAGCTGAGGTTGGTGAGGAAAAGAGCAAATTTCATTTCAATGTATCAGCTCAATCATTGCCCAGTAAAAAAGAAGAATACCACTTGTTACAAGGAATACCACTTTGTTACAAGAATACCACTAGAATAAGAAACTAAATTAATACTAGGAACTAGAAATCTAAACTAAACAAAGTCTTAATTTGTCATGCGTCATTATTCTCACATCGATTTTTCTTCCATTCCATTTTCATGTATTGTTGCTCATCTATTAAACTAAAAGGGTTCTAGTTCCAACCATTACCAATGTCTTACCATACTTGTTACACTCCAGTCAATTGAACTGTTCACACTGAAATGAGATCAAAAAGACCTTTTTTTTTTAAACTCTGATGATCAAGAAGTTTATCACATCACTGTCAATCATTCCATTAAGAAAAACAACAACAATCCAACAATCACTGTCAAATTCATGCATAATAATTAATAATGCTGAACTCACATTGCTTCAAAGAAAGACATGTACCCTAATCTCCATATTTACAAAGAAAGACATGTACCCTAATCTCCATATTTACAAGTGTTTTAAACTCTATACCCACATATTCTTTGAAAATTCATGTTTGTAGTAAAATTTGGGGGACAAAATCAATGTGCCATTTGCAAATAGTGTTTGGAAGACTACAGGAGAAGACACACATGGTGTAATAATGAAATGAATAAATCCTCACCCTCTGATGACTATACAAGGATTACAATTTATATATGTAATAAAGAAACACACTTCGGTAGAGTCCAAAGAGATCAGCACTCGTTGGGAGCATTTATGAATGTGTATTACCTCTCAACTATGCAAGGATTACAATTTATATATGTAACTGGACAAATCCATAGCTTGTTAGAACAGCCCCAGGCAATTTTAATGAAGCCACATCAACACATGCATTTTTTAGAATTGAAAAATATACACATTAAATAAAGGGTGGTTTACTTCTTCACCCACACTCACTGATCCAAAGAAAAGAAAAAAAAAAACATCTTAACTAATACTTCTTCTGCAAGCTAACTATAACATAATAAAGTTTTCGGTAAGGAAAAATGAAATGATATTCACAAAGACATGAACCTTGACATGAAAATATATTCAGGAGACAACAACTGAACAATAGCGACGGTAGAGAACTTATCAATGCTTAGGTCAAGATATAAGCAATGAAATTTGACATAAATTCAAATGTGAGCCGATCATAAAACAATGCTTATACATCTTTTCCTATGCATCATTGCATATTTATGTTTTCTAACAATTATATATAAAAACTATTTCAACCATAAAATGTGGTTTACATCTTCACCCTTTTTTTTGCAAACTATAACATGATAAAAATCTCAATATGGAAAAATAAAAATAAAATAATCACAAAGATATGCACCAACCAGGAAATCAATAGCAGTAGCAATGGTAGGGAACTCACCACTGTTGGTTTCAAGAGAATGAGCCACAAAATAAAACACAACATTTTAAATTATCAGTAGTCATTGTCAAATTAAGAGGACTTACTTGTCTTAAATTAGATAACTGATATTGACGAATGTCTGTCATGGATGTACCTTGAAATTCCTTAGCTTGAGATCCCAATAAGAGAGAGTCAATTCTATGACAGGCAAAAAAGACCCTTTCTTTGAAGACTCTATCATTTCATTCTTTCCACACACCTCAAGCAACTACAAGAGAAGCAGTTCCATATAACTTGACCCCTCTTTCCAAAAGAACCCATTTGCTAAACCTCCCTAGGACCACAATGATTAGAGATACAGGTTAACATTAAAAGTCCATTACCCACTCTAAAGATACCAATAAGAAAGAAGACGAAAAATCACAACACATATTTTGCTTGTTCCCCAATATCATTATTCATTACCTTGAGAGATGTCAAGGATGTTCCCTTTTCTATTTGGAACCTCCTGTAGTATCAAAGTAATTTTGTTGTTACCATCCCCTGTAACTTTCTACATCCAAGATACCATCCAAGGCACCCCTCATGAGTCATAGGGCAATGATCTTCATGTCATAAGTCTTACCAATCACCATATAACAAAGAATCACTTGCATTAAAGAAGACTATACTCACATACACTCTTTTTCCTCTACCAAAAATACAAACAAAACAGAGGTTAAGTGAACTTACATTACCAACATAAATTAATCGAGAATCCACCTCCTCCTTGCTTGCCTGTGTAGCAGCAGCACTAGCATGATCTGGGAGCACAAACCCAATCAGAAGCATAAAATCAAACACAAGGCAAAGAAAAACCAGGCATAGCAGAAGAAATCAGGCAACCAAGAATTCCATTATAATATACAAACCCCCTAAAGCTATACTTGATATGCAAATTAAAACATGTTGATTCATTCTTATCAAGATCAACTTGAAATCCCAATCCCATACCAAACCAAAAAACCACAGACTGACTTCCCAACAACAGCTAACATAGAATACAGCTAAGAAGCAATATCAGTAGATGAAATACAATAGATGATCCCAATAGATGAAATACAGCTAACAAATTCTAAGAAACAGGTGCTTGCATCTTCTTGCTTAAATCATTGTTTGTAATATCAGATAAAAGAGCCCCTGGAACACTTCCTAGTTGTACAAATAAATTCTTCACGTGACATACGAACCCCAAATTCTCCACAATCTGCAATCAGAGGTTGAGCCATATGTAAATTTGCAGAGAGCCAAAGAATCTTTATTTCTTATTTTTTCCAAGCAGCCAATAAGTGTTGGAAATTGGGTGAGCCTCAAGGATAAGTTTCAAAAAACTTTTGACCCACTTGATGCAGGGATCAACTATCCAGAAGGCTATAAAGCCCAATCCAAAAAGTAAACCCTCAATCTCAGCCATCATGATCAGTAAATACAATCTATCTAGAAGATAGAAACAACAACTAATAAGCATCCATAATAATCTACAACATGCAAGGAAGTTGATTATACCTTTTGAGCTCGGTTGTGCTCTAATAGAGAAGTTGCGTCTTTCTTTGATGATGAAACGCTTTCACTAATCAAAAAGGGATCTCCAAGACCTCTTGATCTTCCACGCTATGACCCGTATCAGATTCTCCTTTTCTCAAGAAGATGGTGAGATCTCCAAGAGAGAACTACTAGGATCTCTAGGGAGGAACTAGAAGAGGGAAGAGGAGAAAGAACTCATGCAACTTTTGCACTAGAGAGGGCTGGGCGTGAATCCCTATGTATGGAGCATACTTGGACGTCCAGCCCTCCTCTCCTCTATTTATAGCTTTTGCAAGCCCCGCTTACTAATTTCCATTAGAAGTCTTACTTCCAAAAATTAGTAAATATCTCTTCTTAATTAAAATAGAAGTCTTACTTCCATTAATTAATTAGTAACTTACCATATCATAATTAGAAGTCTCACTTCAAATATGATTAGTAACTTTCTAATTCCTTTCTAATTAAAATAGAAGTCTCACTTCTACTAAAATTAGTAAGTCTACTATTACCACTATTAGAAGTCTCACTTCAAATAAAAATAGTAACTTTCCTTTTACAGTTCAACTATAATTAGATACTTTTTAATAATTGGGCTAGCGTGGGGACCACTAGGGATTCCTTAGAAAGCTGGCTCCAACTGGGACGCGCGACCCCACATCTCATGTGTAATCTGGGCCCACAGTTAATTGTAAATAACTCCACTATATAAATGCAATTGAATTCCAGTCTTAGGAATATTACATAGAAGACCCTAAACTTCCACATTACCACAAGTAGGCCCCTCTATCAATATCCATGAATCAATTGGACATGTCTTCCAAACTAGATCCATATCTTATTATCCTTGAGCCCCAATTAATTATAATGATCATAGGTACCTTTCCAATTAACTCTTAATCGGAATGGGTGCGCACTTACCAATGATAAATATATTAATTTGCACAAGGGGATATTAGAGATAGATTCCATCTTGACCATTGAATGTTCTCACAGCTCTACTACCACGTACCCAAATCACCGAGGTGTTGACCTACCGTTGGCCTCACTCATTGGTGACTCAAAGCAAATGAATAGATAGAAACTTGAGTTCATTAATATCTCAGGATTGAGAGCCTATTGCTAGGGAATTATGAGGGCAGACCTTAAAGTAAAGACAGTGTTTATAAGGTGTTTCTCATAGTCCTTCAATACATCCAATATACCAGCACTATGATCCAGAATCTTACATTCTGATGATTGAGACAAATCACACTATCTCATAGTGATCAAAGTGCTGCAACATTGTCAGTATGAGATGTCCAGTCTCATCACTGGTTGTGAAGATATTTAAGTATAAGATTTGTCACACATGTCTCCCGTATCTCATCCATACACATGTGTTACATCTAATATACTTGTGGACTTCGGTTCATCTCATGAACCATCATGTCATTCGTATTGGTTATGTGTAAGTATATAATAAATCACCATTCATCTCATGAAAGAAAAGCATGAATATACTGATAAATAAAGAAATTAATCAATTTATTATATCATCTACTGGATTGAGTCCATAAAACTAACAATAAGACACCAGCAAAGAATAAAGTTTCTAATTCTATGAGCCACTTCTAGAAAACAAATGGATCCTTGCAAATAAATGAAATACAGCTAACAACAATCAGATCTACAACTAAACAACTGAGTCGGTGCGAATCCAAACAGGAACATAGAATACAGAGGTGTTCATTTGAAAACCTTAGAGTTACAAACAACAAAGGGAGGGGGGGAAGAAGCGTGAGGAGGAAAAAAGAGAGAAATACCTTGTACAGCTCCCATCTCCTTCTCGACCTTGGCCTGCATTTCTCGAAGAGCCGCCGCTTCCTCTTCCATCTCTTTCAAGCGCTTCTTCATGTCTTCCAGTTCCTGCGGCTGCAACAGAGAAACAACAGATCTTTACATATAGAAATCAAAAGAAGAAGAAGAAGAAGGTGAATGAGCTTAACCTTGAGAGAGTCGTGTTCATCTGCAGCGGCCATGTCGACATCGTGGCGGGTTGCGTCCACGTCGACTTTTGGATCTCCAACATCTGGAATCTCTGCAACATCTAGAATCCATGTCGACGTCGTGGTGGGTGGTGACGACATCTGGAGTGCGGAAGCGGCGGGTGTTGGCGGTGGAGCTAGAGCTGCTACGGTAGAAGCGGGCGTGGTGAGATGGGGTGAACTTGCAGGAATCTTGCTTGATTCCGACGAGCTGCTCTGCTGCCCTACCCGGTCGCGTATCCGTCTTCTCTTTCTTGCTCCTCTTCTTATTCTTCTTTCTCCGGCGACATCCCTCGGTCTCTCGTAGGATGTGATCGCCGACCGGCATGGATCTCGTCGTCGAGGGAAAATAGCCGCGATTTCTTCTTCAGGAAGGCGGAGAACCAGGAGGATCCGGCGATCGGAGCGGCAGAAACCCTAGGATCCCGATCGATCTCTTCCGATCTGGTAGAGTCGAAAAGATAGGAGAAGAGTGAGAATCGGCTCTTCTTCTCCTTCCTCGGCAGCTCCTCCTTCTTGAAGGTCGGCCCAATCTACGGCGTGCTGTAGAAGTGGCTGTAGTGGTGCGAGGCGTCGGACCGGCGGCAGCTGTATGGCGAGACAGAGCGGGGGAAGATGAGAGGCAGCGGTAGGACGTCGGATTTCTGGCGATCTTCTCCGGCTTGGGCTTCGATGACGGCGAGGAGTCTTTCTCGGAGGCAGAAAGGGCAGACGCCGACGCTAACTGGCGGGCGGGGGTGGCGCCTGCACCTCATTCGAATTCTTCTTTTTGTTGGAAAAATCTCGGATCAGATTCCATTTGAAGAGGAGAATCAGGGTTTGGATTTGAGGAGAATGGAAAAAAAATTTCTGTATGTCCGGAAAGAGAGGAATAGAGAGAGAGGGAGAGGTAGAGGGAGAGGGAGAGAACCGGCGCAATAGATCGGGAGAGGGAGAGGAAGAGGGAGAGCGAGAGGGCAGAGCGCGGGAGCAGGGGAAAAAAAGAGGGAAGGGGAAACTGAAGGAAAAATGGGTTTCGTGGGGTGGGATGTATTAAGGGCTTTAACGACTGTAAGGTCTGTGACCTTACTGGGTCAGTTGGGTCCAAAACCCGGCCCGTTGACCCGTTTAATTTGTTATTATTATAATTAATTATATTTTTAGATATTTAAGTGGGTTTAGAGCATGAGCGAGTTTCTTTTAGCATTAGAATAGTATCTGTGAAGTTTCGTTTGATTCCGAGTTCGTTTGATCATAGCAAGGGGGTAGTTTGCAATTTAATAAAAATTGAGTGTTTTTCCGAAATATTTCAAACGCCGTGATTTTTGGGTTCGTTGGAAAGGTCTCGTCGTTCTGATGATTTTTGTCTCTTGACTCGTCGCGATCCGACGATCAGAAACCTTTCAAGTGGTCCAATCTTTCACCGGACCCACTTAAATGGTAAATTAGTCTTTTCCTCTTAATCATCTTCTTAAGCGAGGTTTTGCCCTAATTTCATTCTTTCTCTGCAACCAACGAAGAACAACAGTAGCCTTTTCTTCTTCCTTTTCCTTTCTTAAGCCAGATCTCAACTTCAGAAGACCCCGTTCGGAGATCCGATCCGTTAAACGTCTTCCTCTCGATCTTCTCTTGCTTTCGGTACCATTTAGGTAAGACATCCCACAATCTCTTATTTTCACTTTATCATTTCTTTGGTTAGATTAGGTCCGATCTTGATTCTTTTTCTTTCTTTCTTCTCCTTTGCGTTCTAGGTGGTATTTGTTCGGGTTAGATTGTTGATTTTGGGGTAGAAAAGCTTCTCCTCAGATTTCACCACATTATTTCATCTTCTGACATTGAGGCATTTTAAATATGTATATTGGTTTCATTTGATTGGTTATGATTCTGATAGATTTTCCTTAATTCCAAGCCTTGTTGATATTGATATGGAAATTTATGTTAGGTTAGAATTGTGGAATGAAATGAATAGATTGAATAATTGATAAACCTAGTTTGTTTTAAATTGTAAAAATGATGAGAATGTGGTATATGGATTGAATGGGGAGCAAGGATGCTTATTTTCTGCAGGTTTGGTCTTGGAATGACCGGAGGAAAAAGGGAGCAGAAACCCAATTCGGGTTACAGGTTCGCTGTCCGATCGATCGGTCGCACAGTGCGATTGATTGGACAGTGAACAGTCCCCAAATTAACTGTGAGCGATCACATTCTGATCGATCTGTCACACAGTCCAATCAATCGGTCTGTGAAAACTCTTAGTTAACTGGGAGGTGCCCAGTGCCGATCGATCGGTCAAACAGTCCGATCGATCAGACTGTGCACTAACTGAGAGGTGTTTAGTGCCGATCGATCGCACCTTTGGTACGATCGATCGGAGGGTGCATGGTCACTGAAACTTCAAAGGCTTATAACTTTCAATCCGCCCGTTGGATTTTCATGTATAATATACCGTTGGAAAGCCCTCGAGACATAGAATCCAATGGTTCTAGTTCATCACGATCGGAGATCGGGAAGTGAAGTAATCATTTGAATAAATAATTTGACTCTTGTAATTTGAGAAAGAGACTGTTTAACCTAGGACTTGAGACTTAGATGTTGGAAACCGCTAACTTACTATCACATGACCATAAATGGGATTGAATCGAATCACGTGGCTTGGTGTGAATTCGATGGATTGTCTAGGTATTCGTGTATTACACGTAGTGTAACCGAATGCATATGGAGTTGAATTGAATGATGCTAAACATTATTGTACACAAAGGAATTTTTCTAAAAGCATCATTGATCCAATTTCCCGGGGAATACAAGGATGACACCACTTGCTTAGGATTGGATTGTAATTCTTTCTTGACTTTGACTTATATCCTTTGTTACCATTTTTCCTTGTACACTCTCTTGGCATAAAACACGTAATCAACTACGAAACATAAATTCTTATAGAATTTAGGACTTGGACCTGACTTAGAGTGTACCTTAAGAAACCGTGTCTTGTTTGATGAACATGACTGACTAGTAATGGAAGGGGATTATCTCGTGTTGCTTGTCTTGTGATATCTTGAATAAGATAATCCCTAGGATCTTGTCTTGTACATGGAACTAGCCAGACTTGCTTGTCTAGTTGTTCTTGTGTCAAAACCACTTTGTTGTTGTTTGCATATCATGGCCATCTGCAGTTTGGGATTTAATGACGAATCGGTTACTCAGGTTGTCGGGGTGGGCAGTCGGCGTAGGACGGCGTCCATGGCGTTGAATAGCTGGGAGCGGGCTAGGACCGTGCTGCTATTCCCAGGACAGGGAGCTAGGATCCCACTGGAGCCGGACTTTGGTATCAGTAGTCCAAGGGGATTGTTACTGATACCCCGGGAGGTGGCTTTGGACATCCTCGGAGTCTCCCTCTTGCTTGTTCTTGTTTTGCATTTGCATGGATAGTGGTTATTGTTAGATGGTTGCTAGGATTTTTGTTATTGTTTCTATATATTAATCGCGCTTTATGCCTAGCCTCGCATTCTTGTATTCATATGATCTTACCTGTCATTATTCTACACTTGATGCATGCTGTGTTTATTATGCTTTGTATATCTATTGCTCAACATGTCGTTGACTTTGTTCATTGGTGTGCAGACATATCAGGTGACTTCTACTATGAGGAGCAGGCAGGTGAGGAGATCCCAGAGGATCTCCAACCAGCTGAGGAGGCACGAGAGTGGCGTGCCGATGACGTAGAGTAGCGTCATCATGTCTTTGCACGAGAGAGATACACTGGGTTTCATTAGATTAATCTTTATTCATTTATTCCTCTCGTTGAATTTTTACTTTCATCGACTTATTCTTTATTGGCCTTAATTCTGGGATGGCCAATGTAATAAATAACTTAACTTCTAGTTTGTTTACTTTTCTTGCAAACTTTAAATTAATGAGAGATTATTAATCATTGCTTGAGATTCCATATGCCTAGAGTTGTTCGGACTCTACATTTATTGTATTAAAAGAGGTTTGAAATATTAAATCCTCACCGCGGACTACGATCCGTGGGCCCAAAGGACAAAATTTTTAATTAGTCCTAAAATTTACTCTCCGGATCCGGTTATTTCTTTAATCGGGTTCGGGGGACGTGACAGCGACCGCCATAGGCGGTCGCTAATGAGTTTATTTGCGACCGCTGCAAGCGGCCGCCCGCTTTGTGCTGCGCCAAAAACATATTTTCTAGTAGTGTTTTATGTATTAGTCTTTGACTAATTTATTTATTAGTATATTTTGGTCTTTCATCTTAATGAGAATTTGTATGGCAAATGATTGCATTGTTTAGTATTATGCATATGTGTGTCTTTTATTCTATAAAGTAGACAAGTTGGTGTATAGAGTTCAGCTTATACACGGAAGACTTGTTTGTCGGTTCTTATAAAATATAAGTTGTTCACAATCTAGGTGTCATCGGTACGATTGTAGCATGATGTTTCAGCAGGCTTGTCTTGACTGCGGGAAACAGAATAGTTTCAACTCATTATATTATGCTAGTACACTTTGTGTGTATTGAACATGAATGCTTTTTGGGTTTACTGTCTTTATACTGACTATATAAGACAATTAACATTCAAATGGTTATTATGAGTGCTTGTGCTCTTAATCCCGATATAAATAATAGACACATACATTTAGGGCATGTTTGTGTAACCCATTTTCACGGAAAAGGTGTTGGTTTTCTACAGAAAACTAAATTTTCATGTGTTTGGTGCAGCAAAAATCTACGGAATTACTTTTTTACCACGTCAGCATTTTCCATGAGAAGATCGGAATTCCATTTCCCATGGGGGGCTTCGGACTTCCAGCAGAAAAAAGGCACCCCATATATAACCTCGTTTCCTGCTCATCTCGATATCCCGTCATCATCTCTCATCTCCATCTTCGTCTCCATTGATCGTCTCCATCTCCTCTCTCCCATCTCTCATCTCCATATCTATCTCTCATAGCTCAACTTTCATCTCCATCTCTTTCCCCCATCAAGCATTTTCCCACCAAAGCAACAACACCATCAGGTCCTTCTCTCTCTCATTGAGCCCACGTTAAGGCAGGTTAGATCTCATTGCTACCCAGCCTACCCTCGATTGCACGCAGAGGTGAGGCCATTGCCACGCCCTCTTTCAAATCCCCAACCAACACCAGCAAATCCCTCCCCATCTCTGCTTTACCCTTACTTGGCAGCGGATCCAACGAATCTGCTAGGTGCTTTATTCTCTCCGGTCCCATGTCCACAAATGGGAAATGGTTTGATTATTTGGGTCCATTTCATCACTACTTTGATGATCTTGATGATGTCAATTGGTAGGACATATTGAGAGGTTGGATTGCAAAATAAGAGATTTTGCCGATATTACTTGATTCAGTAGACTCGGCTGAGATTTATATAAATTAGCATAACCTAGGTCATTTTTTAATTAATTTGCTGGTACAGATTCAGCGAAACAGAGAGGACCCAATTGACTTCTAATGAAAACTAACAAAAATAAGATAAGATTTATCTGAGTTCTAATGAACTGGACTGAATGGACATGTACTAGGAAAATCCAACTGAAATGCATCACCATTGTTTTGGTTATGCCATAAAATTTTCACAACCGCACCAAACAAAATTAGCATGGATTCACTGAGAAAAGGAAATTTACACCAAACATAAAAATATGATTTCTGCATAACTCCTTTTCCATGGTATTCATTTACCATGGACTTTGCTGATGTGGCAATTTCCTCATTCCCCGGAAAGGCCTTATACACAAACGTGCCCTTAGTGTTTCACATTTTGATTTATAAATGAGTGAGATCTTTTATGGGTCGATAATCTCAGTAAATTGGATGACTACACTACGTGTATGGTGCATATTAGTCTATTGATGGAATCCACGTCCTGTAATAGGGATTGATGATATCCCCTTGATGAAGCTTATAAGTTTTGATAATGTCAAACCTTGTAGGTGGACTTTGTGTCTGACATATCAAATAAGTTAAGCGTAAGGTCTCAGGGAATTATGAAGATATAGATTAAATATAGATGTCAGTATTTATTTAATCGATGGATTTGAAATCTTAACGTGAGGAGATTAATAAGCATTTAATAATAATAAGCTCGAAATATTATTTTGAGAATAAGGATAGGAGTGCAATTATAATTCTCTAATTGACTGAATTATAATTTATGGAACTAGGATTCTAATTTGGATCGAATTAAGGTTTCCTATTTCCATTAGAAGCCTATTCCTTATTTACTTCTTAAGGTCCCTACTGTAGCCTATATATATGCGTTATTGCTCTCTAGGTTAAAAACACAAGAAAAATCTCGTTTTTGAGAGCAGAGAGAATTCGCAGAAGAGGCCCACACCTTGGTGCGGATTCGAGCATAGAGGAATACAGTAGAAGATCTTGGGATTTTCAAGTTGCTGTATTACCGAGATCAAATCAGAGAGATCTCGCAGGTATTATCTTCGATCATAGTTATTTCCGCATTTAATCTGTAGGCAATATCTTGAGATTCTGGAGGCATCTTCTCACAATTATACAGTCATATATTATAGGCCGGCACATGAGTACTTTGGTATTGTCTATGATTGGCTCAATCGAGATTATTAATAAGTCCCCATCACAGTTTGAACTTGTTCATTTGTCCTGATTCGTTCCCTGGTGGAAAAGTAAGATGGATTCAAAAGCCAACCCATGGGATGGAATGTCATACATCCTCTGGATCATGAATTCGACCGGAGGAGAAAGAGAGGGAAAAAAATGATAGTTTAAAATGATCAATGCTTCCATGGTCTACCTTACCAATGCTTCACTTTCCACCCTCTGCGAAAAGTTTATTAGCCCCTTGGATCCGTGGACTCAGAAGCACCACTTACTTCACAATAGAGTTTCATTTGTAGATACTGTACCTACTCCATTTTACTCAGTTTGAGAGATTCCATGGCGAAATCAAGCACACTCGTTGTTTTCTTCATCTTTTCCTTCCTCTGTCTCTCCAACAATCCATGTTTTTCTTGCCAAGAAGAGCACAAGCAAGCCCTCCTCCAATTCAAGTCCCTGCTATTTGGAAAATCGAACCGGAACTCATCCACCAACACCGAAGATGTTGGAATCATTGAAATAGAATCTTGGAGTTCCAGCTCTGATTGTTGCCGGTGGAAGTCGGTCACTTTTAATTTGCACTCGCCTTCAACACCCATTACTGCTCTTGAACTCTCGGGTCGTGTTGTCTCTCTAGCACCGACTGCTTCCATCTTGACACCTCTATTTTGTATTAGGAACTTGGTGAGGCTAGACATCTCCTTTAACTCTCTGCAAGGGGAGATTCCATGGGACAGACTCGCCAACTTAACCAAGTTGGTTCATGTTTACATGGGATCCAATAACTTTAATGGCTCTATTCCTTCTCAACTCTTCCATATGAGAAACCTAGAATACCTTTATTTGGGGAGTAATTCGTTCAGTGGAGATCTAATTAGCGATGTGGGTGCACTGAAAAACTTGAGATTTTTGAACCTGCAAGAGAATTTCCTCAATGAGGAGATCCCCATTGAACCTCTCCCAACTACAGTTGCTTTCACTTTGCCAAAATAAATTCTCAGGTAGGATTCCCTTATCGCTTCTGAAACTGAGGGAGATGCAAATCTTGGACTTGAGCAACAATTCTTTGTCATCAGAGATTCCTGTTGAGATTGGGAACTTAACGAACATTTCGACTCTAGATCTCAGCCTCAACAATCTCACAGGCGGAATTCCAGCTTCAATAAACAAATGGAACAGCTAGAGACACTTCAATTAGATGGTAACTCACTCTCAAGGGAGATCCCTGCATGGTTGTTTGACATCAAGGGATTAAAAACTTTAATCCTCGGAAGAAATAAGCTCACTTGGAACAACACTGTAAGTATAACTCCCAAGTGTTTGTTGTCCCAGTTATCTTTACGATCTTGTGGCCTTGTTGGAAACCTACCTGATTGGCTTTCCATACAGACGACCCTCGATTTCCTGGATTTAAGACAACCACCTCGAGGGAACAATCCCTCAATGGTTTGCAGATATTGATTTTGAAACTATAATTCTCGCTGATAATATGCTCACGGGTTCACTACCCCATCGCCTCTTTCAATCACATAAACTGTCTGTGCTTGATCTCTCAAGGAACAACTTCTTTGGCAAGTTACCGGAAAACATAGGTAATGCGACTGAAATGATGCTCCTTATGTTGGAAAGCAACAATTTCTCTGGCCAGTTGCCAAAGTCGATGTCGAATATCCGACGCTTGTTGATGGTGGACTTGTCAGACAACAACTTTTCAGGTGACCAGTTCCCAAAATTTGATGCAGAAAGTTACCTTTTTATGTCGATCTCTCCTCAAACAAGTTTTATGGTGAGATCCCAATGAGCTTCGGTCAAGGGATAAAGCTACTTGCACTAAGGAAAATGAGTTTTCAGGTCAGTTGCCTGCAGCTCTTGCGAATTTGAGCTTTCTTGAATATCTTGATCTGAACAACAATAGGATCGCAGGAAACTTGCCAGAATTTATTTTCCAAATCTCAACTCTTAAAGCTTTAAGTCTAAGGAACAACTCGTTAAAAGGACCCATCCCTGATGTGCTATCCACTGCCCTCCAAATCCTAGACCTCTCCAACAACAACCTTACTGGCGGTATCCCTTTAACATTTGAAAATCTCACTGGAATGACAAAAACACCCAAGACACTACTATCGGTTGCTGACATGTTCCCTTTCCCTTACAATTATAATGATGTGAACTTGAGAGATATGATTGTAAAGTTGAGTGATGTGATTGTGAACTGGAAGGGCTCGATGCAGCCTTTGGCTCTTATAAACTTCAACGTCTACTCTTTGTTAGACATGTCAAAAAATCAATTGTCCGGAGAGATTCCTACTACTTTATTTAAATAGTGTAGTGAAGGTGATGTATATGTCATATCATTGTTTTTTATGGATGAAAAAGTGAAATGAAAAGAATGAGTGGGTTATGATGATATGTTATTTTTAGTTGTTTGGAATGGAATATTTTTGACTTTTTGTATAGAGAAATGTAGTTTTTTTGTCTTTTAGTGAGTAAATCTAGTTGCTTTTTGACTTTCTGTTGGAAAAGATGGTGGAGTTTTGGTAAAAAGTGCTTCTGATGTGATGTTTAACTTGACTTAACTTTAGAGGTGAAGACACTCAACCTCTCTTATAATCAAACTATCCGAAAGGATTCCGACGGGTTTTGGCAACCTAGAGAAGATAGAGAGCTTGGACTTATCTCACAATGACCTCTCAGGTGAAATCCCACATACATTCTCAAAGCTTCCACAATTAGGGACATTGGACTTGAGCAACAACCACCTTGTGGGTCAAATTCCATCGGGTGGTCAAATGGACAGAATGAATGATCCAAATGACTTCGCTAACAACAGTAGTTTGTGCGGTGATCAAATAAATGTTTCATGTTCCTTCTCCTCTCCCCCTGAGACATGCGATGGAGATGATAAGGCGTCTTTTAAAGGAGAGGATGAGGCATGGTTTTCATGGAAAGGTGTTGGCATCGGATTTCCTCTAGGACTCTTCTCAGCATTGACCGCCATCTACTTTTCAGGATTTCTCAAATCATCACCAAGGCAACATAAAATGCACAATTGCTACCTGCGAAGAAGCCGCCCCAACAAATGTAGGAGGCTTTGTAACAAAGTTATAATATGTAGTGTAAGTGCATAAAAATTCACAGACCCGGGGGTAGTGTTCTTGAGACTCACTGAGGAGGACGAAGGCTGGAGCTCCTCGTCTCCTCGTTGATGATGGAAGAACCGATGCCTGAGAACCTGCAAGAGGGAGAAGAAACAGGTCAGAGGACCCTGGCTGTGGGCAGCGCAGGGCTCTCCGATGCCTAAGTCAGGATGAGTACTGGACAGTAGGATGGAGATTTTAGGGAAGAAGATGGCGTACCAGCAGGTGGTGTAAGTGTTCGCCCCTCCTCGTTCTGAAGCTGTTGCTGTGTTTATATAGAGGAAGAGAGGAGACAATGAGGTAGCTCTATCAGGAAGCTGTCCCATCGTAGCACGTCGTGTCGCATCGGGCCATACCCGGGCGTCTGTGGACACCGTTCTGTCAGTGGACGTGGGCGGCAGGGATGGCCCTATTAGAGAGTATGGGCGGTGCCCTTGTCTTGTCGCACGTGCTGTAGCGTGCTTAAGTGTCCAAGGGAGGACAGCTGTCAGCCCCTGCCTTGGCTAGCTCTGGCATCCTGACCGAGGTCGGGGAAGACCTTGACTTGGCTAGAGACCTCGCAGGGATGCTGAAGTGGAGGATCGAGCTGAAGTCCCTAGCCGGGCTGGGGATGCCGCGGCCGAGGTGGAGCTTTGCCGAGATGGAGGAGTTGTGCAAGGGGCCGAGATGGAGCTTATGGCCGAGACAAGGTGACAGTTCGGTTGACGCCCCGGTGTTGAGTGCGCGTGGCCGAGGTGTGGCTTTGGCCGAAGTGGGAGCACTTGGCCGAGCTGGTGGAGGTTGAGACGAGCCTTGCCAAGATGGACTAGCTGGCGCTGGAGCACGAGATGCAGCATCAGGCCAGTATTCCGGTGGGTTCGGAAATACCCCCACACATGTAGCATATGGCAATGACAAAGGTGACTTTAGGCATGGGAAAGTGGTCACCCGATGAGACTAGTGTTGGAAATTTACAAATATTTATTACATATATATGTAGGACCCCCTCTGCCAAGCATCCCTTGTGCCGCACCCCCCTTAAAAAATATCTGTGTATAGTGATGTAGGCTTGGAATATCATCCTAACTACTTGATCAATGGCCCAGATTCTCACAGTCCAAAATGAGTGCACAGTCAACCAAGGGTCTAGTCAATTCTGATGGGCGCCAAACTTTGGATTGGTGATCATTAAGGGAGGCCAGGGCGAGGGCTCGAACATGCCTAGTACTATCTAAGCTTGGCCCTCAATTTTCAAGGTCTGCAAAAAAATGCCCAAGAACAACTTTATAATTTTTGTTAGAAATCAAATCCCTCATTTTTAAAGGCTTTTTTTAGTGTAGAGCGCTCTTGACTAAGGGACAGATTGACGGGCCTAGGATGCTTCCTTTTTCTTTACGATTATTTCAATTGAAAAAATGTTTATCACGGGTGGGGCACCTCTACACCAGTAACGGCAATTATATTATATGAAAGAGACTCAATTCAACTCCAATTGACATCAATTGATTTTGACCCTCCCCAAATGATTGACTCACAAACAAAATGCCTCCTCACTTCCCCAACCTCCCCAACATTAATTATAATTTAAATTTTTTTACTCACGGCATGTCTCTTCCAGTTCCTCAAACGTCCCAACTTTAATTATAACTTAATTATAATTAAGTTAATTGATATAAATGGTAAGTTAATCAAGATAAAATTGATTGATGTTAATTTATAACTCCTCAAATCGGTTACGCAAATTCCCCTCTCCCTTTATATATCTATCTATCTATTTTACCACCCCCAAATATTTTCCCCTCGCTACTGCACTCCCCCAAACAATCACCCAGTGCCCACCTATTAATCTATTTTGCCTACATGGATCTAACGGAGGACATGGCCCTAAACAGATTTGATTGGCGTCGTCAAATCCATATAGCCGACCCCACCTAGTGGGAAAAGGCTTGGTTTGGTTTGGTTTGGTTACTGCACTCACTTTAACACCATCAGAGATCCCAATTAGATTTTGATTCTTCTAATCTTCTTTGCATGTCCAGTTTTTTTCTTCAATGGTACTTTTATTAGAGATAATAGGTGGGCACTGGGTGATTGTTTTCAATAAAAGTAGAGATTATATGATGGTCATTTATGGATCTTCACCTTAACTTCTTCAACTTGGCTTCGATAATAGGAAGGTATTATTTAAATTTCCTTAAAATTCAATATTTAGCAAGAATAGGGGCCCTGTCTATTTTATTTAAGAAAATCAATCTGATTTGGGATTTCAATCTTAATCGCCTTCGATTAGTTTTGACTGAATAGAAACAGTTCAAGTTGAACGGAGTCTTTAGACCAAGCCAAACCTGACCTAAATGGCAATTTCTCTAACTTACGCACGACCCACAAATTAAACAAATACTCATACAGTCTATGGGAATGATATATATGCAGTGTCTATTGCCACCAATATAACTGTAATTCTGCATTGATAAATTTACTAAGTAATATATAAGTTAAAGATAAACGGGGCGGGCCGAGTCAACCAAACCCAAAATCCGAACCCTCTTTAGTTCAAAGTTAAGAAATTATTACCTACCTCAAACCCCACACCAGCTCACTATCAAACTCGCCCCCAAGCCCCCACAGGAAAATATCGCATTTTAGATTTCTTAAAATACTTTCAGTCTCAATATAATATATATATAATATTTTCTTTTTAATTTCATTTCAATTTTTAATTTTTTTGTAAATTTCTCTATATCATGATTTATATTGCTTGTGCCAAGCACGATGTGTTTTGGTAGTACATGTTTGAAGTAGTTTCAAATCACATTTACACATTTTGAGATCCTATATCAATTTAATAAGCATTTTTTATTTTGACCACCCTGTGGAATCCTGCCTTTAAAGTTTAAACATGGACCACCTTCATAGAAATTGAAACATGGGGATGGCCTTTTGGACCTCTGCCTTTTTTTTTGCTTTAAGGATAATTGTATTGAGAGAAAAGAGAGCCCAAAGCAGGGACAAAAGGATTTACAAGGGTCTAATGGAGACCCCCAAACAGAGCTCAAAAGCTAGGAAAGAAGCCAATAGAGAAGAGGGCTTCTGAGAAAGAGGAGAGCTGAATCCAGAAAAGATCAAAAAACCCCTTGCAAGGGGAGGACTGCCTTTTACTGAGCAGGCCGAGAGACTTCCGATCAAAGAAGAGATGATATATCCGCAGGAACGGCTGAACAGGGCCTCTGAAGAAGGGGGGAGCTAATCTTAACAAAGAGAGAAGCCAGGCCAAGAGAAGCTAATTCGATCAAAGTTGCTGACGAGTAGCCTTCGAAGGTTCCGGTGGAGGAATTTTGAGGAAGAGGAGGATAGATCTCAGTTGGTTGCTGCAGAAAGGCTTTGAAATTTTCCCCAAAGAGAAACTGAGAAGATCCTGGAGTTGCTGCTGAATGGAGGAGAGAGGCAGCTTCCTGTCTTCAAAGGTAGCTATGTTTCTCGCCTTCCATAAGAAGTATAGGACATATAAGATGATGGTTGCCATGTGAGTCCTGCCAGCCAAGTCATTCTCTCTAGAAAGAGCTTCCCAGATAGAGGAAGCTGAGAGGGAGCTTGGGACTGCTACTTTGGCTGCAAGGCAAAGCCACTTCCAGAGAGCTGAAGCTTGATCACAAAGGAAGAAGAGATGGCCAGAGTCCTCTTCTTCTAGACAGCAGATGTTGCATCTTGAGGCTAAAGAAAAGCCCAAACGTTTCAGGCGAATCTCAGTTGGTGTCTTGTTGTGCAATAGGCGCCATCCAAAGCAGCCAACTCTGTGGAGACAGATGCTATTCCAGATAAAAGCAGGCCAGGCAAGGGGAGAAGCTCTGGATTGAATGAGGTTCCAAGCATCCTTAAGAGAGAGCTGACCATCTGTAGAATCTCTCCATCGGAGGGAATCCTTGACCGATTGAGTTGGGGGAAGGTTGGAGATGGAAGTTGATAGGTAATTCTGGATTTCTAAAGGCAAGTTTGGTGGGATGGACCAGGCTCCTGAGTGGATCAGGGAAGAAAGACGCTGGTCATTTGGAGATTGGAAATTTGGGAACCTGACTGAGAGAGGGATATTGTCGACCCAGGGATCATGCCAGACATTAATTGTGAGACCCCACCCCTGGTGGGCCCTCAATGTGAATTTGAATACTATATATTAGCTTAAGTATTTTAATTATATTAATTATGGGACTTAGTGAGGGTAGTTATGTATTTTCCTAGGGTTAGACTAGTGGTGTAATTAGTAGAGTCAATAGGGTGTCTTTTGTTATTCTTAGAGTTAGTTAGTTTGTTAGAGGCCCTAGCTAGAGTTTTGTATTTACTATAGGGGGTTTGCACAAAAGAATCTTCTAGAAGCCCACCTAAAGACCTAAATACCCTTTACCCTAACCCTAATCCTATTTTAACCCTAAGGGCAATTTTGTCCCTAACCCAAAAGCCCAACCTATATAAACAAAACCCTCCCCCTGCCCTAACAACTACTGTTCATCTCCTTTTTCCTTTCTCTCAAGTTTCAATCTCTTCTCTCTTCTTCTTCTTCTTCTTCTTCCCCAATTCCCTGCAACGAACCCTCGTCTCCCCCTCCAATCTCTCTTTTCTCTTCCTCGCCCCAGAAATCCCTTAACAGAAGGCCTGCCGAGACCCTGCCTTTTGGTTTCCCTGTGGTTTTCTTTCTTTTCCTTCTACCTTCAATCGATCAAGGCAAGTGCACTGTGCTGGTAGTCTAGATTGCATGTTTCCTTCCTTTGATTTGCAGTAGAATTCCAATTGGTAATATATATGTTTAGATCGATCCTTGAGCATGTTTGTTTGGTTCCTTTGGCCATTGATGGATGGGATTACCTCATTTGGATGATCAATGGCCGGTTGATGATGGGTGGATGATGTAGGAATGATTTATTTTGCTTCTGTGATGGTCTATGGAGAAACCCAGGAGAATTGGGTTGCAGTGATGGGTTTTCCGAAGATGGAATGACGAGAACCCACCTCGTTGTGTTGTGATCGGAATCGAAGTAGGACCACCCTTGGTAGATCAGGACCCTACGTCTATGTGAGGGGGGCCTGTGCGACCATGGGGTGCTACTTGATCTGGATTCTGATCAGAGGTGGACCACCATTCCTGTGCTTTAATGAAGAGAAGTTGTGTCCTGTCGCAGAACTGGGTTCTGTAACAGAACACAACACTGATAGGAGAGATGGACAGAGTCCAGCGATGGCCGAACTCAGCACTTGCAGAGCCCAGCGGTTGCCGAGCTCAGCGTTAGCGCAGCTCAGCAACTGCCGAGCTCAGTACTGGCCGGACTCAGCGCTGGATTCAACACTAGACGAACTCAGAGTTCTGCCGAGCATGATGATTAGGATGAGATTTGCGTTTAGCCGAGTTCAGTGTTACGGCCGAACTCAGTGTTATGGCCGAACTCAGTGTTTTACTGAGCTCAGCGCCAGACCGGGTTCCGTGCCAGACCGGACTTCGAGCTTAGCCGAACTCAGTGCTTAACCGAGCTGAGAGCTAAACCAACCTCTGTCCTGACAAGCCCAATGCATTTCCCCGAACTCAGCTGGGTGATCCAACTGAGCTAGGCCCTTTGCCGAACTGAGTTGGGTAGCCGAATTGAGTATTCAATTGAGCTCCATTGCTTAGCCGAACTCCGAGATGGATTTCCAAAAAGGCGGGATTTCAACAAAGGAGACTAGAACCTGGGACATTCCCTTCAGCCAGAATTCTTAGTGTGCACGGCCAACTACCCAGGCCAGGGAGTTAGCCGAACTCACAGGAAGTCCTGGCCAAACAGGCTTTGCCTGTAGGGTGTTTTTCCTTCTCTGGTCCCAGTGTGCCGAGCTGACCGCCCAGGCCAGGAGGTCGGTTGAGCACACTGTGTACAGTGACGATCCCCAGATTCTAATTTCTATTGTTGCAATCATATGTAGGGCTCATTGACCATTCAAATAGACTTCCATCACTGTGCCAGCCACGAGTCAATGGTACGGCTCAACCTTGACTCGTGGGGTCCACTAACTAAAGTCCAGGTTATGTAATCTAAGATGATTCGACCTTTATAGGTTACCAAAATGATGCATATAACTTCTAAGCACCAAACACAATATTTCTTAGCATCTGTGGTTTCACTTAAAGATCAAATTACCTGAGATGGACCTGTATCCGAAAGTGGACCATTTACCTAGGTTGGACTGTTGCTATCTCCCTGTGATTCGTATACATGGAGATTCATCTCCCTCATACTATGACTATCACTCTATTGTCCTTATTATTGTTCATACCTGTTAATTAAATGGAAAATGGAGGACCTAAACCTAGGAATACTTAGAGGTGACCCGGTAATCTGATTGGATGGATCATTGACCCGTGTCTGTGGCTAGGCGGGCCCTTTTTATGGCCTAAGATGGATGTGAATCACCCTAGGATGGAGATGTTAGATTGTATGGGCTTGTGACCCATTAAGGTTGTAAAGGGATCATGTGTCATTGAATATGGACTTGTATCTCATATGGACTGTTATAGATCAGGCCATGTATTTGGTGGGCCTTGGTATGGATCCAATGATGAAATTGGACTTGGATTATGATCCACAGTTTATATTGAGTACTTGGACCTCTTAGGGACTTTTGTTAGGACCTTGTTCACGCAAGGCAAAGCCTAGACAGACACAGACCTTTATTGTTTCCGAGTCGGCATAGACATTCACTGAGTTGATTTAAGCTCAGCCAGTTGGACTGATCATCACTGGTAGGAGCTATTGAGATTTGTTGTGTGGCTATCATGATGAGCACTGTTGGGACGGACGGTGTGATGCCGGTTCCGGTCGTTGTGGATGATGTTGATGATATTTTGCAGGGTTAGTAATCCCTAGCATTAGCTTAGGATCCCTACCGCGACTGTGTTCAGTATGGGAGGGCCGCGGCATAATATCCCGCGGTGACCAGCTTATGTGGATGTGCCATATTGTGTATGTTTATTATTGTTATACTGATTATGATTCTACATGGTTATCTTGCACGACTGCATAGCATATGTACCTTTGTTACTCTCTTAACTTTATACATGTCTCTACTCATTTGATGCATACATTCTATATTATCTGCATATTGTGACTTGCCAGATCTTTAGATCTGACCCACTCTTGGTGCTTAGGTCTTGACCCCGAGTTCGAGGGCGATGCGTTCGCACTCGTTGAGGTGCCCGTAGTAGGCGACTACGGATGGGGGCCGGCCGACCATGAGGTCGAGCCGGAAGGTGGAGAGCCGACACCAGCTGCAGGGGTTTGAGCGTTCTTTTATTTAGGGTTTTGAGAGACATTTGTTGTGAGTTGGGTAATAATGAAAAATATGTAATTAAACTTTGATTTGTTATCACTATACATCTAGGCTAGACTTCAGCCCTTCTACATTTGACATATATACAATGATACCTTATGCTTCCGCTATCTCTGTATGGCTTCCGCTTATAATACGCTTCCGCGATAACAACTATTGTTACATTATTGTTCAAAAAGTTTTAAATTGGACCTCACTGCGGACCTACGATCTTGGAAGTTCTCGGATTTTCCGGGAAGTAGCGCGCCAATTTCGGTACTTTGACGATCTTTTCGGTATCCGGAATTGGGGCGTTACATTAATGTCCTTGCCATTGCCAAAGACCCAAGAGCTTCCTTGATGGATATGGGAAGCTAGACTTCTAATTTTCTTCCAAATGCAGGATCCATAGATGGTATTGGCCGGGCTCCAAATGGGATGATTCTTGAAGTATCTAGTCTTAAACCAGGAAGACCATATTGAGCTGCCAACAGACGCCTGCCAACCAAGCTTGATGAAAGAAGCCGCGTTAATTTCAGATAGTCTTCTGATTCCCAGACCCCCTTCTGCTTTAGGGAGAGAGACAGTTGCCCAGTTTACATAGTTGATTTTGGAGGAGTTCGCATTGCCCGACCAGAGGAATTGCCTCATCGTACTTTCCAGAGCTTTGCAAATAGAAGAAGGGAGAGGCAGGGTTGCTGCGAGGTGGATGGCCATGCTAGAGAGCACATGTCTAACTAGAATGAGGCGTCCTGCAAAAGATAAAAATTTGGCTTTCCAAGACTGCAGCCTCTTGTTGACTCTATCTAAAAGGGGAAGGAAGTGGTGTTTTTTTGGGGAGCCAAAAGCTATAGGGGTGCCTAAGTAAGTTAGCTGCGCCATGGATTCTTGGATCCCAAGAGTAGAGCTGATCCTTCTTTTCCTTCGACGAGCACAATTGCCAAATTTGAGGGAGCTCTTTTGAAGATTAAAATGTTGGCCAGAGGCTGATTGGTAGAGCACTAGGAGGTCTTGCAAGGCTCTAACACTTGGAGTAGCTCCTTTCATAAAGATGAGGATATCATCTGCAAAGAGAAGGTGGCAGGGGGTGGATGGAATGATGGAGAGGGGATGGATAACCTTTGTTGTTTGGAGACTGTGGATATGAAGGCTCAGGATTTCTTCTGCAATGATGAATAGGTAAGGGGACAGTGGGTCGCCCTGTCTAAGGCCACATGAGGAGCCAAAAAAACCTTGGGGAAGACGGTTAATGAGGACTGAGCACCTAGAGGTGCAGACGCATTCTTTAATAAGGGAGATCCATAGGTTTGAGAAATTAAAGAATTTGAGAGCTGCAAAGAGAAAGGGCCATTCCAACTTATCAAAAGCTTTTGTTATGTCCAATTTGAGGCAGAAGGCCCCTTTCTTGAGATTTGAGTTGAGCTTTTGATAGAGTTCATGAGCTAGAGCTGTGTGCTGGTTGGTGTTCCTGCCTCTAATGAAAGCTGCCTGGTGGGGGGAGATGATGTTTGGCAGGATTTTGGAGAGCCTTGAAGCTAAAATTTTGGATATGATTTTGTAGGAGAAGTTAAGCAAGCTTATTGGTCTGAAATCAGCAAAAGAAGATGGAGATTTTGTTTTTGGAATGAGAGCCAGGAAGAAAGTATTGGAAGATTTGAGAATTCTTTTTGAGTGGAAAAAGTGCTGAACTGCCTGAGTGACAGAGCTGCCAATGATGCTCCAAGTTGAAATGAAGAACACTCCATTAAACCCATCTGGCCCAGGGGAGCTGTTGTGCTTCAAAGAGAAAACTGCTTCTTTAATTTCATCTGCTGAAGGCATGCAAGTTAAGGCTATGTTGTCTGAGATTGAGACCTTGGGACTGTCTACCTGGAATAGCTGAGGACAGGGGAGGACTTCTTGAGACTGGAATAGGTTTGAGAAATAGTCCACTACAGCTGATTGGATGGAGGCTTGGTCTGCCAAAATGTTGCCTGCTACTGTGATCTAGTTAATTTGATTGTGAGAGCTTCTAGCTTTGGCTGATTGATGGAAGAATTTTGTGTTCAAGTCCCCTTCTTTCAGCCAAGAGATTCTTGATCTCTGCTTCCAGTGAATTTCTTGAGCTTTGAGGGCCTCATGGAGAACTGATTTGGCTGTCTGAAGATCTTCTCTAAGAGCATCTGAAGGATTTGAGTCAAGTAGCATCTGTCTGTGAAGAACCTGAGTCTCTACTTCTTGGATGTTCTGGTGGATGAGGCCATAGGTAGATCTGCTCCACTTCCTGAGATCCTGCTTCAAGGATTTAAGTTTTTGAGCTAGGATGTATTGAGGGTTGCCATTGAAGTCTGGATTTCTTCCCCAGCTGGTTTTGACTACTTCTTGGAAGGAAGGGTGAAGCAGCCACTTATTTTCAAATTTAAAAGGGGCATTTGGGGCTGGGATAGGATTTTTATGGTCCAAGAGGATTGGGCTATGATCTGAGGAAATTCTTGGTAGGTGGATAACCAAGGGATCTGAATTGGCAGCCAACCAGTGATGGTTGACTAGGGCCCTATCTAGTCTGGCTGCTACATAAGAAAGACCCTTCCTATTGTTGGACCAGGTGTATTTGTTTCCAGAGAAGTTAGTGTCCTGCAGGCCTGCTTGCATAACTGCTGATTGGAAGTCATTGAGGGAGGATGGGGTGGTTAGGCGGAAACTTAATTTTTCTTCATGGGACAAGGTTGCATTGAAGTCTCCAAGGACACACCATGGCAGGGTTGTAGAAGAAGAGTCAATTAGCAGTTTCCATAAATCTCTTCTGTGGGAGTGGTTGGTGGAGGCGTACACTCCTGTAATGATAAGGGATGGACCTGTGGTTGGGTTGGTTAAAAGCAGGGTAAGGTGTTGGGAAGAGGAGTCAGAAAGAGAGATTGAGAGGTGGTGAGAGGATTTAAAAAAGCACCAGAGGTTTGGGTTGCCATGGTGGGGAGAGTTTGAGAAGAAAATGTCAAATCCAAAAGAATTCAGATGAATAGAGTGAGTAGAGGAGAAGAAGGTCATGGGCTCAGAGATGAAGATGATGTCTGGGGAGTGAACTTGAACCAGATTTGCCAGCATACGAATGGTGGGGTTGTTGGCAATACCCCTGCAGTTCCAGTATAGAGCTTTGATCATGGAGATAGTTTGGGTTTCCTACCTCTTGACCTTCTAGTAATCGGACCGGAAGCTGACGCCACAGCAAGTTTGTTCCCATTGCTTTGTTGAGTGCTGACTGCTTTGCCTTGATTGGTTTTTTCCTTTGCCTGTAGTTGAGCAGAAGTTGAATCTGAGAGAAAAGGTACAGGAGTTGCTGGGATCTCTAGAAGTTGGTTAGGAATGGCTGATTGTGGTTGAGGCCTGAAGGTTGCAAGGAGTTGGGTTGGAGGAGGGTGAGTGGGGGTGGAAGGCTGGCTTGGGAGGTGGTCTTCTTCAGAAGGGGCCTTAGATTCAGGAGTACCTTTAGGAAGTTGAAAGCCTGGAGGGAGGTTTGGGGTGGAAGAGGAAGCTTCTGAGATAGTTTCCAGGTTTCTGCCAAACAGATGGGGGTTTTGAGCTGGGTCTGCAAAGGAGCAGTTCTCAAGAATGGAGAAGGGGTTGGAGGTGTCAAGGTTTTGGGCTGGAATTTTGATCAGGATCTCTGAGACTACTTCTTGAGGTAAATCATCAATGGAAGGATTTGGGGCCTTGTTCTTTGACTCAGAGGGAGCTGTGGGTTTGGTGAGGATTGAAGAGCTGGGATTAGATTTCTGGTGAAGAGATGATTGAAGATGGGTGGATGAGTCCTTGGTACCAGCTTGGTTTTGGTCAGAAGAAGGAAGAGGAGTGGAGTTCTTGAAAGGTATGGTTTGAGTGGATTTTGGGACAGATGCATCAAGAGGAGGTTGGGTGATAGCTTTGGGGACTAGAGAACTAATGGTGGAATTAGGAAGAAAAGCTTGCTGAACAGGGGTGGAGGAAGAAGAGGGTACAAGAGGTAGGTTAAGAGTTGCTAGATCTTGGCTAGAAGAAGATTGGATTTTAGCTGATGCAGAGGCTTGGGCGGCTGCTGGATTAATGTAAGGGCAAGCATGGTTGGGTTGACTAACAGAGAGGCAGAATGGGCAGGGGCTTGATTCATAAACCACTTCTAGTTCAATCTCTTGCTCTCCCTGGAGGTCCACTAGAATAGATGAGGGTTTAGGCTTGGAGAGATCTAGGAGAACCTGAACCCTGGCAAATGTAAGAATTCTTTGGGCCATGGTAATGGCATCCAGCTTGATAGGTTGACCTATTGAGCTTGCCAAGGAAAGGATAATATTCTGGCTCCAGCAATGGTAAGGGAGACCTTTGAGCCTAATCCAGACTGGAGCTAAAGAAGGCCACACTGATTCTTCTTGACCAGGGGACCAAGGTTGAAGAAAGACTTTTTTCCTGTCCATCCGAAGAGGAGAGAGGCTGAGGATGTGGGATTTATCTTCTAGAGAGTTAAATTGGAAAATGAAGTGGCCTTGGATTGTGAGGGAGACCAGACAAGGCCTGGAAAGAGCCCAGGACTTGGTTTTCTCTTCTACCCATTCTAGAGAGGGACGCTTGCCAACAAATCTGCCAATGGCTGCAAAAGAGAAGGATTCTTTGCTGGAGGAGAGCATGGCCTGGGGGATAGAGAGGGCTGGTTTCCCATTTTTCCAGGAGACAGAAGGGAAGGTGACTGGAATAAAGGTGGGAGGGAGGGAACTGGTAATATTTGCAGATGATTGGTGAGCAGTGGGTGGGGTGGCTACCAGAGTTTGGAGATAGCTTGCCGTCTGAGTTGAAGGATGAGGGTTTGGAGATGGGGGAACCGGGGGAGGAGCAGAGGGCTGGCTAGGAAGGGGAGGAAAAAGATGAGCTAAAGGAGTTTGCAGAGGGACAGCAGGTTTCTGGGGCAGAAGAGTGAAGGGAGCTGAGTGATGGTTGGGGAGGAGGGGAGGGTGATGCGATGGTGTAGTGGACCAGGTTGGGGGAGATGGAAACTGGGCGGAAGAAGCTGGGGGATGTAGTGGAGGAAAATTATGAGGCTGAAGAGAGGGAGGTTGGAGCTGGCTGGGAACAGGGTGAAGGGAGTGGGGGTGGAGGGCAAGGATGGGTTGAGCAGGAGAGAGATAGGGAGGTACTGCTCCCAAAGGCTGATCTGAAGTGGTGGTCGGAGAAGGTTGGTGTGGTAGAGGTTGAACAGAGGAGGTGGCCTGAGAAAGTTGGTGAGTTTGGGCGGGAAGGGGAGGAGTGGACACCTCTTTGAATTTCATTGAGACTGGCCATGAGGTTTTGGAATTGTAAGCATGGAGGCTAGCCTTTAGGAATTATAACGTGAGTCCATCTTTATAAATTAATGTACATGGAGTTTACCTACAAATATTATTATATGGGGTCCACTATTAAAAAATATAATATGGGGATCACATTTAAAAATTACAAAATGGTGCCAACTTTTATAGGAATTAGAGCATGGGCCACCTTTAATTAGAAATTATAAGTTGGGCCTACTTTTAAGAATTATAACAAGCTTACATGTAGAAATTATAATACATCTACCTCTTTACGATTAGAATGAGGGCCCATGCCCATGTTTTATGATTGTGAACATGGGCTGGGACCCACCTTAGGAAGCTCGCCACCTTTTGGAAGCACTTTTAGAAACACACATGGAGCCCACTTTTATATAAATTAGAGCACGGGGCCCACCTTCGGGAATTATAACGACAATGGATCTATCCAGAATTACAAAATCACCAACATTGATCTATTGCAATTAGCAATTAATATTACAAATTGATAAATCTGAACATTGATGCCATGAAGGAGTGGATTTGTGGTATGAATTCTGAATTTGATCATGTGCTTAATATTTCATACCCACAACAGCTTCCGCCTCTATTCCTATCGATACCAGAGATGGAAACCTTTGTTTGTTTTTTTAAGTACGGAGCTAGAGGCAGGGACCGCAGGCAACCATTTTAAAGTGCTGCATGGATATCCTTGAGCGTACTTTTAGCAATTATAACAAGGAGCTACATAAGAATTCTTGTGCATGGGATCAAAAAATTACATTGGACCCAATTTAAGAAGAGAAATGCTTCCATAAGTTCAAGCTTAGGATAAGGTAAGCTCAAGTGTGTGGTGGGGCCTACTTGGTGACCCACATGGGCGTGGAGGGGATTTCAAGGACTCCCTAGGATCTTCTTCCCTGCAAAAAATCAGCCCCAACTGTAATTTCTATCATCTCCATATGAGCCCAAAGAGTATAATGGTCAACAATCCCATTTGAATTGATATATAGTCAATCCAACGGTCAAGTAAATTCGGATCTTACTAAAAGTTTGAGGACATGTGCAATTTAAGAGGATCATGTGTTTGGTCTAGGGGTGATCGACCGGATTTCCGGTCCGGTTTTCGGACCGGAATCCGGTCGGACCGGATTTCCGGTCCGGCCCAAAATGAAGGACCGGACCGGACCACTTATAAGCGGTCCGGTCCGGTCCAAACCGGTCCGGTTGGACCACTTAAAGTGGTCCGGACCGGTTTTCATTTTTTTTTTTCTTTTCATTTTTTTTTTCATTTTTTTTTTGTTTTTTTTTTCATTTTCACCTCACATCTAAAAAGTAGGCAAATGTCAAATGAATGAATGATGAGTTTTACAAATGTGTGCTAGGCTCATGCCTCATGGGCTCAAAGATTATGAAAAAAAAAATTTTAAAAAAATTATTTTAATAAATGCGGTCCGGTCCGGTCCGGACCGGACCACAAAAGGCCCAGACCGGACCGGACCGGACCGGATTTGGACCACCAAGACCGCAAATCCGGTCCGGTCCGGTCCGGTTTTGTGGTCCGGTCCGGTCTGCGGTCCGGTTCTGTGCAGCCCTAGTTTGGTCCATTTAGATGGACCAAAGGTGGGCCTCACAAGCACAAGCTTACGAAATTTTCTCCCTAAGTTCGAACTTAGGGGAGCCTTGGCCATTTAAGAATTAAAACATATAGACTACATTTATATTAAAGATAGTGTAGGCCCACCTTTCGTGATTATGAACATTGGACCTACCTTAAAAACCTCTTCTGTTTAAAAAAAAAATCTCCTGTTATAAAAAAAAAGGGGCTCTTCTTCTACACTTGGCGGCCTCACTTTGTAATTCCTAGAAAAGTGGGCCCCATATTCACAATCATAAAAGGCGGGCGTACATTATAATTCCTATAAAAGGTGGGCCATCATCGTAATTTCTAGAAAGGTGGGCCTATGTTCTAATTCCTAAATGTGGGTTCCGTGTTGTGATTTTTAAAGGTGGAACCCATATTCTACAATATCTATGTTCTTGTTGTAATTCCTAATTGTGGGCCTATGTTGTAATTCTTTAGGTCGCCCATGCTCTAATTCAAATAAAAGTGGGCTCCATATTGTAATTTCTAATGGTCAGCCCCATCTAAATAATTTTATTAAGGTGGGCCCACATTATAATTCCTAAACATAGGCACTATTATAATTCCTAAAGATAGCCCATGTTTATAATCACAAAAGGGGTCTCCATGTTTCAATTCTCTACCACAGAAACAACTGGGGATCATTTCCAGATTGTAGGTAAGGGACTTGTGTGTCTCTCATGTGGGCGTGTGAGTACCTACCTTGAAAAAAAAGAAAAAAAATCATTTTAGAAAGAGTTTATGCTGAATTCAAAAGGGCATGTTGGAAATAAGTAAATAAAAAAAAAAAAACTTAACGTCTAATGTGATTTGAAAACCCTGAATATCAAATGGGATGTTCCAACTTCCATCATCCACCCCACCAAAAAAAAAAAAAAAATTCCATCATCCATGCTGTAGAGCATTTCAAAACAACAAATGGATTTTTACCATATATATATATATATATATATATATATAGGGAAAGGCTCTCCTAAGCTTAAGCTTATAATAAAATTCCGTAAGCTAACGCTTCAGTGGCCCACATATATATGAATTAGGATAACAACCTTTATCTTAATCTTTTGCTGACCGTAAGAGATTACTCAAAACAAAAATGAGAGAGGGATGCCTTATCCATAGGAAACCAATTAATTAAGAGAACCGCGGACCGTTCTTACCTGGCTGCATGCCACCTTTCTGTGGGCTATCTTATCACGAGAGGGTGAGAGGCGTCCCTCATCTCACCCGATGGCTATCTTACCTCACCCGTTGGTTAGGGTCCACTAACCCCCGTAAGCTGGGTAAAAAAAAAAAAAGAGAAATCAATTACATAGTGTGAGCGGCATGTCGTATCAATGGTTGAGGCCCACCCACATATAATGATCAAAAAGATGTCAACAGGTCACACTCTGACCCAACCCACTCTGTAACTGATCAACCCTTGATTGCTAGATGCCGGGTCATCTCCTCCTTTTGATTTAAAGAATTGTTCAATAATTGAACGATCTGAATTATGTTTTATGTACAAGATTTTATTCTTGATATAGAAATAGGTCATAAATTGGTAGGACTGGGTCAAAGCAGCTATAACCAAATTCTGGGCGAATCTAACTTGGGTCAAAATCTCATCAGACCTATCGAAAGCACAATTGAACCTGCCTTAATTTCTAGAGGCCAGGCTGGTGGTGGGTTCCTTGTTTAGTATGAACAATTCTAATTACTTGGACCCAATTATAATATTACACTAATTGCCATTTTACACCCACCAGCCCTCGGACCCTAACCCACAATCTGAAGAACCACCACCTCTTCTTAGGGAAGTCGGGGTCGGGTTTGGGTTTAAACGGACCCGTCCGGAGCCACTCCTACTAATTAAGATCGTGCTTGATGGTATGTTAGTTGAGAGTTCAAGGTAGACATCACTTTCAAAATTTTGACTCGAGTCTATTTTGATCTTGTTTGGGCCTGACCCGCTCTGGCTCGTTTATCTTTGATTTCTATCTGTCTCATGAAATTTTCTATATAAAATCTTATGAGCTTAAGTGGCAAGTGGCGTCTATAAAATATTTACAGATTTAAATATTACGAAAATAAAATAGTATAAAATAGAATAATATAATATTATAATATTTTTTACTATTTGGCAGTTTTTTAAGAATATTATAGATTTTAAATTGAGTTGATTTAAAGGTGATACGAATTAAGTAAATTACATTATTAGAATGTATTTTTATTAAATACTTTAATTTATATGTAATTTACAACGTCTAGATAAAAAAGTAGCGTGGTAAAGTAAAGTTCAACTGCCATGTTTTTTTTACTAAAGTTACTTTTCTTTTATCATATAAAACCATTGTAAATTATAGTAAAGTAAAGTCAATATAAATAACCAAAGTTTACAACTCTCACTCGCAACTTACTTCACAACACACTTCATCTCACCTAGTTACTCTACCTCATCTTTTACCATGATGTGATATCAATCTTTATTTTACTTTACCACACACGTAAACAAGTCCATTTTTAGTTACCATATAAAACTATAATAAAATGTGATAAAGTAAAGTCAAACAAAAAGAAATTACTATACACAATAAATTCATGCATAAATAAAGAAATACATCAAAACTCATTGGAAACAAATTTCCCTCCATTTAATGGGAGGCTTTTTTTTTTACATTCAATCTTGTGGGTACATCATACTCCCGATCGTGAGAACTCATCGATCGTTAATTACATCCTCAATGGAAAACCTCTGATTATCAAGACATTGACTCAATAAAATTTACAAAGAAAATACAGGAATTAAATAAATAAAAATTGACAAAGTTCCTGCTCTTCGCCTTTGCTGTCAGAAGCATGGTTTAAAATCTCGGTCTTGGTCGCGGTATCGGTATCGGCCGGGCTGAAAAACCGATATCGTCGCGGATATCGGTCCGTCGCAGTCGCCGCGAATTTTTTTTTAATCTAAAAAAATTCGCAAAAATATCCAGAATATTTGAAAATGCTGGAAAACAATATTTTTTTCCATTAGTAACAACAATAAATCAAAATCTCGGTCACCTTAAGTTATGAGTCCTGTCTGTGTAGTTGTTCGCTTTCTTCTCCAGTATTTCATATAATGCAACCATTATTGATGCTCATGATCAATAAGCTGAAATATCATAAATTTGATATAATTAATACAACCATAATTTTAAGCAAAAACTCACACTTTTTTGTTCCAAAAGTGTAGATCTATTTAAACTAACAGATTATCAATGTATTTGAACACTAATGTGAAAAAATGTAATTGATTTCAAGAAAAGCCCCAAATTTTAGAAATAAAAAAAGTTAGATCTACACTTTAAAATACTAGATCTAGGGAAAAATAAGTGAGTAACATCAAATCTAACTCAATATAAAACATTTTGGTTCATGAATTAGTGTATTACACAATCTTTACTACTATATCATTCCAAACATAATTAAACAAGTTTAATATCATATTTAGGAAGTTATGATAATAATAGACATCGAAGCACAAAAAAGGAAAGACAATCAGTATAAGAGTCCTAGCTATCATGGTCAAGTAGGATCCTTTTGTCTTCATGATTGCTCCTTTTTTAAAACATGCGCTTTACGAAGGGGGTCCGGGGGTATCCCCCGGCAGGGATCGAGCTGTGTCCCTTCTTAAGAACCTGTGTCCCTTTTTATATAGTCCTATAACTCCCGTTACTTATATGGTGGCTGCTGCTCTAAGGAATATGGAGATGAGAGGAGATGAGAGGGGAAGAAGATGAAGATGGGGAAAAAGGTAAAAAAAATTTAGGATTTTGGGCTTTTTAAATGATCTCGACCGATATTTTCAAAATATCGGTCGAGATCTCGGTAATTCCAAGATGACGACCATATCGGCCGATATATCTCGAGATTTTGGGGATATATGAGGCCGAATCGCCAAGACTGATATCTCAGTGAGATATCTGTTCGGTATCAGCCGGTTTTTAAAACCTTGGTCAGAAGTAGTTCTTTCAATTCACCTGGATCTTCGTGATCATGAATTTGATGATGATTTTCTTTTTATATATATATATGGAAGTGGGTCACTCTTTATAATTTTATTAGCCCATCATAGGATTTGAAATGGCCAGGCCTCATTATTAAACGGGTTGAATTGGGTAGGCCGACCTATTCCTTTTGGATAGATGGTTGAGCTTTGACTTGTTCCCCATGGAGATAAAATTTGTTTTAAAATTTGAAAAGGGTTGGTTTGAACTCCCTTATATCTAGGAGTAGTTCTCTTATCCCTTTTAACTTCTTATACCCATTCCATCTTAGTATCTTACGTATGAGTTAAATGAGTTCAGAAGATTCGAATTTGCTGCGGCACTGAAGAGGTTGGAACTGGCAACACTACAACCCAATTAGAGATCAAATAGAAAAATAAGGTATGTTGCCTTCTTTTGGATAATCTAGCCTTTCTTTGGCATTGATTTTTCTTTAGTATAAAATATCCATATATTCTGCTGTTTCTGTATGCCAAATGCTGTTCATAAGCATAGCATTTGGTTGAGTAGCAAATTCATTTTCTGATGGACACATGTAATGATTTCTTCCAATCAATTTTTTTTTTTTTTTTTTTTTGGACAGTATCACAACCCAATTTTTGGTCATCATCATATCCAAATCTCTGCTAAAGTCAAGGTAGTAACTTAGTCCAATTTCCAGTCATTACCTGGGCTGATTTTTGTTCTATAGTTCTGACACAGATTTGGGTTATAAGTCTGACATGGTTTTGATCTACAAGTATGGCTTGATTTAGATTTTAGACCTGTAATTTTGTCCTGATTCATGCTTATAATTCTGGCCTGATTTAGACCTAAAAATCTGGCCAGACTTGTAAACTAAAATCTGGGCTGCAGGTTAGCTCAATTTCTCGTTTCTCGTCATTATATGAGTTGAGACTCAGCCCCATTTCTGTCACTTTTTGGGCCAACAGTGAGACAGTTTGGCAGGGGGAATTTAAGCATCTAGTCAATCTAAAGTAAACTGCTGGAGAAATTAATTTTGGGCTGGTACTTTTGACCCATAGTTTGATTCTTTTTTTCTTTTTTTGACCTATTTAGAGAAAACATTCGGGCAAAGTTTCCAACCCATTTAGAGAAACCAATTTGGGTTGAGTTTTAACCCAAATAGAGAAACCAGTTTGGGTTGAGTTTTAACCCATTTAGAGAAACCTTCCATGGATTAATGAAGACAAACAAGCTAAAATCCAAATTCATTCTTTGCTTGGATAGATTCAATACAATTGTATAAAACCCAACATTATGGGTTTAGGGTACATGTTTATTGAAGCCCAACATGTATGTCTGGTGTAACCCGACTTATTTATAACCCTCATACAAGCTGGGTCTGAACCCATTTATAGTCACCATTTGAGACCATATTTAACCTACCTTTGGGTTATTGCTCTACAGTCTCACTGAGGCTACAGATTTATAGCCCTCATTAATGGCCCATTTAAAGTCCCAATTGGGCTGATTTAAATCCGAGCTTAGGCTAAACACAAAGAACTGATTTTAGCCTGTTTTAGACTATATCCGAGCCTATTTAAAGCTCCTCTTTGAGACTGCATTTCAGCCCATTACATACATCTATTCAGGACTGAATTTTCGACTCAATTCCAGCCTCTATTCGGGCTTAGCAACCTCTTAGTGTTTCTGAGAAAGTTTTGTTGCGAGTGGGATGATTCCTCTTTGATGTGGTTGTCCAAACAGTGAACTATCAGACATAAGTGGTGGGACACCAAAGAAGCCATAAACTCCTGCACAAGCCGAGTAATGCAAAGAATATGGAGGATGTGATTGTTGTGGTTGTCCCCCCAAAGTTGATGGGTACCAAGGACCTGGAAATCCAAGTGGATATGAATACCCGCTTTGATAGCAATATGTGGACATTTCTTCAGGTCCTCATGAAGAAGCTCCTCCAATCACCACTAGAACTTGCCAATTAGAATCAGGGGCTACCCGGAGTAATTGGTTGATGAGAAGTGCTAGCTGCATGGAGTCCAGGCCGTGGCAGGCGAAATCCCCCGGCTCCTGGATTTACTTGTGATAGTCCAACTTGGGTTTGATTGTTTACAGTATTCTGTCTATTTGTTTAAGCAGATTTAGAATTTTTTTAGGAGGGCAGATTTCCTCCATCCGAGTCTCCATGTGCAGGACTATGGTTAGTTTTTTTTTTTTTAGGCATTGTCAACCCTGTTTGTGGAGTGTAGATTTCTAGAAAAGAAATCGGAATCTCCATTTTTTTTAGCCTTTTCATAGGAGGGCAAGAGATCTGAATCTCCATTTTTTTTTCTTGATAGGGTGTAGATATTTTTTTAGAGAGGAGGGCAGAATTCCTTTGTCATGGGATTCCGAATCTCCATTTGGGAAATAGCTATGATATATGAGGAAGATCAGATGATAAAGATGTAATGGAGGAGATGAAATGGAGATGATGTGGTAGTTGGAGGGCAGATCCTTATTAAATAAAGATCCGAATCTCCAATAGGAAGTGAAATGGAGATGTGATGTAGAATGAGATGGAGAAGATGCAGTGAAGGGGAATCTCCAATAGGAAGTGAAATGGAGATGTGATGCAGAATGAGATGGAGAAGATGCAGTGAAGGGGAAGATGATGCAGAAGTCTCATGACCCTTTTCTCTTTCCCTTCTCCTTCTCTTCTCTTCTTTCTCTTCTTTGTTAGAATACAGTCTTTGAATGGGTATTGTCACCGTGGTTTAAAATCTCGGTCCCGGTCGCGGCCGAGCCAAAAAACCGATATCATCGCGGATATCGGTCCGTTATGGTCGTGGCGGTGTGATTTTTTTTTTAATCCAAAAAATTTACAAAAATATCAAAAAAATTTTGAGTATTAGAAAATGCTAAAAAACAATATTTTTTTCCATGAGTAACAACAATAAATCAAAATCTCGGTCACCTTAAATTATGAGTCCTGTTTGTATCGTTGTTCGCTTTTTTCTCCAGTATTTCATATAATGCAACCATTATTGATGCTGATGATCAATAAGTTGAAATATCATAAATTTGACATTATGCAACCATAATTTTGGGCAAAAACTGACTCTTTTTTGTTCTAAAAGTGTAGATCTATTTTAAACTAGCACATTATCATCAATGCTTTTGAACACTAATGTGGAAAAATGTAATTGATTTCAAGATAAGCCCTAAATTTTGGAAATAAAAAAATTTAGATCTACACTTTAAAATACTAGATCTAGGAAAAAAATTAGTGAGTAACATCAAATCTAACTCAATATAAAGCCTTTTGGTTCATGAATTAGTATATTACACAATCTTTACTACTATATCATATCTAGCAAGTTATGATAATAATAGACATCCAAGCACAAAAAAGGAAAGACAATCAGCAAAAGAGTCTTAGCTATCATAGTCAAGTAGGATCATTTTGTCTTCATGATTGCTACTTCTTTAAACCATGCCCTTCACGAAGGGGGGCCGGGGTATCCCTTCTTAAGAACCTGTGTCCCTTTTTATATAGTCTCATAACTCCCGTTAATATGGTGGCTGTTGCTCTAAGGAGTATGGAGATGAGAGGAGAGGAGAGGAGAGGGGAAGAATGTGAAGATGGGAAAAAGGTAAAAAACTTATAGGATTTTGGGCTTTTTAAATGATCTCTGCCGATATTTTCAAAATCTCGGCTGAGATCTCGGAAGATGACGACCATATCGGCCGATATATCCCGATATTTTGGGGATATATGAGGCCGAATCGCCGAGACCAATATCTCACTGAGATATCGGCTCGGTACCGGCCGATACCGGTTCATATCGGCCGATATGAACCGATATCGGCCGGTTTTTAAAACCATGCTTGTGACCATTTTTATTTGATCAATTTGTGGGACCCATGCTTGAATTTGGAGGAAAAAAATACATTTTTGGGGAATTGAAAACTAGACTTTTGAGATGATGTGGATTGGCTTCCACCACTTTACCAACAATTAATTAAACTAATCAAAATATTAGTTTACTAAAAAAAAGTGTTTTGAAGTTTTGATGACTCAGGTCATTGAATCATGCTGATATATATATTGGGCCTACATCAATTTCCATCAACATCTTTTGTTTGGCAAAATTTTGACATCAGCAATTACTTTACCACTCCCTCTCACTTTACTTTACCATATATTTTTCCTAACTTTACTTTATCCTCCTTTATTGTGTTGTGACATTTATATTTACTTTTCTTTTTCCATATATATATGTAAAAAAATATTACATCATGATGGGTTTTGTGAACTAAATGTGGTGATAAGAGTAGGGATATCTTAGATAACGTTATATATAACCCCTGTAACTTCCGAATGGTAAGATGCTTACTTTATATTTGTGGTGATTTTGTTGTGGTATAGGAGCTGCAACAAGTCACTTTCCCTGCGTTTGTAGCTGTTGTGGGCCATGTTCCCAAATTTTAGAGGATATTATTTAGTTTTCTGGGGATTTTGGAGGTATTCTTCAAAGTTGAGTCGTTTTTTTTGGATTGTTTATGATCTGGGCAGTCCATACTTGTCCATTTTTAGGATTTTTATCTGAGAATTGAAATTGATGTATGGCTTTTTTTCGTAGATTTTTTAGATCATTTGTAGAAGTTTTTCACAATATTCCTATATATCGAAATCAACAGTGCCTCACTAAATGCTTTTATTCCTCCTCTATTTGGCTTTTTTGAATGATTTTCTTTGACAATAAGGCTTAGATTTGGGATGCAGTAAAACATACTTGATAATGTCCTGTTTCCTGGGTACATTTGGTTTATTTACTTTTACTGTGTTGGATTATAAAGTTTTGAGATAAAATCTTTAAGATTTGAGTCCAAATGGAATGATTGTACGTACTAGACCATATTTTGTGGCTAAATGCTAAAATGTATTTATGTAAAGTAGAGAAGAGATCGTTTATGAAAGTTTGGGAGAAGAGATCATTTATGAAAGTCTATATTGAATTTCAGGGGTTTAGAATTTTTGCATTTGATTTTTTGAGGGCTTTAGATTTTACACTTGTGGCCTTGCTGATTAGAGACATCAAAACATTTATTGATGATAAAGAAAGGGTTAACATATAGCATAGCCCATTTGCACAGGAGGACATTTGTTACTAAAAATCTAAACCATTCAAAATAAATACTCTCTCTTGTATTAGTTTTTGCTAAATTTCATTTGAGCACACCATCATGTGATCAATCGGATTGTCAGTCCAACCCTATAAATAGTTATTGGTGATTCCATAAAACTTCTACAATTTATTCAAATTTAACATATATTTATATTTATATTTTTTTTTGCAGACAATTATCATGGCGGGCGGCATTATAGTTTCTGGTGATCGGAAGGAATATCCAGGGAAGATGACTGCATATGTTTTCATGGCTTGCGTATTTGCAGCTACGGGCGGTGCAATCTTCGGCTATGATATTGGAATCTCAGGTGATGTTGTCTTGAGTTTTCATAAAAGGCTTGAATTTATACGATTAGGAAAAAAAGTTGATGAAGAAAAAACAAATTGCGAAGTTTGATGGGTTGATGTTTTTGTTTCAGGTGGAGTTACATCCATGGATTCTTTCCTTGAGAAATTCTTTCCTTCGGTATTTCACAATATGAAAGAAGACGAGTCCACCAACCAGTACTGTAAATTCAACAGCCAGGTGCTGCAATTGTTCACGTCGTCGCTCTACATCGCAGCTCTGTTATCATCTTTGTGTGCATCTTCGGTGACAAGGAAGTGCGGTCGTCGTATGTCCATGCTCATTGGTGGAGCCGTCTTCGTTGGTGGCGCAGCCATCAATGGCTGTGCCGTCAATATCTTCATGCTCATCGTGGGTCGCATTCTGCTTGGTATTGGTGTTGGAATGGCTAATCAGGTCATACTCAATTCACATCTCTATTTTCCTTTGTCAAGCCTTAAAAAGTTCATCTTGATACTAGAACTGAAGATCCAAATCTCATGGAGACTGTGTTTGATCTGTTAATTAAATTCATTTAAATCGAGGCACAATCAACACAAAATGGAGTTAGTTACATTTGGGTCTATTATCAAATGTTTTGCAAATCTAATTAAACTAAAGTCATACTGTGCTTCATGTTTTCTTACATTTATGTTCTTCATTACAGTCAGTGCCACTATATGTATCAGAGATGGCTCCTGCTAAATACCGAGGCTTTCTCAACCAGTTCTTCCAATTGATGATTACCATCGGTATCCTTTGCGCAAATATCATCAATTATTTCACTTCTGAGATTGCAGGAGGGTGGGGCTGGCGCGTGGGTCTTGCCTTAGCGGCTGTCCCAGGATGCATCATCACCATCGGCGCCTTCGTCCTCCCTGACACACCCAACTCCCTCATCGAGCGACACCCGGACGACCAGGAAAAGGTTATTGAAATGCTGCGGCGGATTCGTGGTACGCATGACGTCGAGGAGGAGTGCAATGACTTGGTGGCGGCCAGCAAAGCATCATTAGAGGTTGAGCACCCATGGAGTAAACTGCTTTTGAGGAAGTACAGGCCCCAGTTAGTCATGTCCATCTTGATACCCTTCTTCCAACAGATCACCGGGATCAATGTCGTCATGTTCTATGCCCCTGTGTTGTTCAAGACGATTGGATTCCGCAGCGATGCCGCACTGATGTCGGCTGTCATTACCGGAACCGTCAATGTTGCAGCAACGTTCGTGGCCATCTTCAGCGTTGACAAAGTTGGTAGGAGGCCGCTCTTCATCGAAGGCGGAATTCAGATGCTCTTATGCCAGGTGAGGTGAATCAAATAGTTAGTTTGAGGGTATTTTAGCTCTTTATTTCGATATCATATGTTGAAGAGTGGGCTCCACAGTCCATCCAAAAGATAACATTAAAAAGTATTTTCGTTGTCTCTACTAACACCTCGAGGTTTTGGTAAAAAAAATTTAAGAGTGTATGCATGTACAGATATATGCATTGGAAATTTCTTAATATATACAGCCCTACGTTACTTGTGGACTACTAACACACTCGTTGTTAAGCGGTGTTCGCACTTAATTCTATATACATTCCCATGGAATCGATTCATTAGTCTTCTGTACGGACTCCTTCGTGAAAGGGTCTTTTGATCCTATGTATCCCTCCTGATTTAAGCCCCACAAGGCAGTTTGCATGGAGCAAAGTGCCAACGCATATATATGTAGTCAACCTAATCTGGACCTAAAACCTTGAATACATCAGGAAGGTACATGCACCTCTGAGTTTAACTTGAATTTAGCTATTAAGGCCTCTTAATTCATTTTCAGATTACCTCTTTCATGGGTCATAATATCAATGTGGGATCCATGTTCGAAGATGGGTCCTAGGTAAAACTCTGTATATAGTATCTTGTGTGATTTTTTTTATTGCATGCTCTTGCAGATTGCAGTGGGAGTCTTGCTTGGAGAAAAATTTGGATGGGGTGGTGTGGCCAACATATCAAAGGGGTACGCAGACTGGGTGGTGGCCTTCATCTGCACGTTTGTGGCAGGGTTTGCGTGGTCGTGGGGCCCGCTTGGGTGGCTGGTCCCCAGTGAGATCTTTCCCCTTGAGATCCGGTCGGCATGCCAGAGCATCAATGTCTCAGTGAACATGCTCTTCACCTTCCTCATCGCGCAAGCCTTCTTAACCATGTTGTGCCACATGAAGTTCGCTCTCTTCTTCTTCTTCGCGGGCTGGGTCTTCATCATGACCATCTACATAATGGTCTTCCTCCCCGAGACTAAGGGAATCCCAATCGAAGAGATGATCCTGGTGTGGAGAAAGCATTGGTTTTGGAACAAGTTCATTAGAGATGAAGACATTCCTAAAGGGCTTATGAAGGGCAAGAGTGAAAACGCTTGATTTACAATTGCAAGTTGGAAGTGAGAGACAAAAAGGAAAAAAAACAAGAACTGAAGGAGAGCTAAAATCATGGCTTTCGTTTCTTTATGTTTGCATGTGTTTTTATTGTAGTTTTGTTAACATTGCCAGGATTTCCTTTTGGTACAGTTTGGCCATAATAATTTATGCATTTTCATATTCTACTTCTTTTTTAGCTTAAAGACTTAAAAACAAATTAGAATGTGCAGTTTTTCTCTCTCATTAAGGGTTTGACAATTTGAATGTGGACCCACCGAGGTATAAGGACCTGGTGGCTGAAGTCCCCCACCCATATATGAGAAAAGCTTAAATTTTTCAGTAGCCACCCATATACGACAAAATCTTAAATTTTTTAAAACCCTCTCTTTAAATTCTAAAAATTAATACGTTTTTCATTTACATTTTTGCCCCTTCCTCCCATAATTCTTTTACATAAAGCCCTCAAGTTGAACTTCATTGGTCAACTCGAGTCCATGTTATATTGTTCAAATTGGTTATAATTTAATGTTCTATTTAACAACCATAAGAAGCTAGGGATATGCCTCTCGAAAAGAGGCATGCATCTACCAGGTAATGTAGATCATGCCGGACCAAATCCAAATCTAAAAATAATTGCTTAATGCTAACTCGCATTCCTTTTGGACAACCAAGATTTTGGTTTTCTAAGGGTTTCCAAAAAGCGAGCCATATAAAAGAGCAAGATTTTGGTTTTCAATAGGGTTGTCATACAATTGCAAAAGTGATTGCCTCATGTATCATTCTATTAAACTAGTTCATGAAGGTATGATAATAATAATAATAATATTTAAAAAATCCGCAAAAGTTAATATTGCGGATTAGACTCCCAATGAACAATTCAATATGCCATGGCTTTGGTTGAAAAGAAGGAAAGAATATTGAGTTCCTTCCTTAATTATATTCATGGATGCAGCTTTTAATGCATTCAATGGTACAGTACCTGTGGCTAGGGTTTAAGGATTTTCTAACATCCTTATTTATAAGTGATTAAAACCATTAATGGGAATATGGACTGGGCCTATGAGTTCGTGATTTTTGATATTATGGTTCTTGTTAAAACTTTTGAAAATGCTAGCAAGATGAAGAGCTAATATTTTGAAACAAATGCTAGTCAAGGGTGATGCTTCAAAGCTGGGCCAAATAAAAAAAAAAAAAAAACCAAAGAAAAAAAAAACGGGGCTCACCTTCAGATGTTATTCTCCCTTGTATTATTATCTCTATGCTAATAAATTAACTTCAAAAAATTAAATTTCCCAATCAATGAAATTATTTAAGAAAAAGAATTTTTCTAAAACACACATTAATTTGAATAGAATATGATAGGGACCAAAAGAGAAAAAAGAGATAGATCGTTCAATTCGAGGTTGGTGCGAACACAATTTGTGATAATTCTCTCTTCTCTTTCCATTCAATATTGTCTACTAAATAGCGATCCTACTTATGAGATAAAAACAAACCTTACATTTTGATAGCTCCTAATCGAATTATGCCACCAAGTGGATAAGATTAGGCTGATTTCTCTTGCCCAATCTTACCTTATTCAAATGATTTCAAGCAATCTACTCCAAATGAAGCCTATCAAAATAGGAGTCTCTTGTGAGACTCCTTACACGGCCTAGCCTAAGTCAGGCTTGTGGGGCCGACTCCTATCAGAATATCACAAGATCAACTTAAATCAACCCTCGTAATTAACTCTTGAGTAATTGAGATAAATGGTTTTATATCATGTAATAGATAATATGTTGTAATATTTTGTCCATCAAGGTCACGAATTGTGGATTTTTTTTTTTTTTTTTTTGCTATAAGGATAATTTGTATTGAGAGAAAAGAGAGAAAATGGGCAAAAAGCCCCCAAAACACAAAAGAAAGGGGAGGCCAACCCAAGGAAACCAAGGGGCAAAAAAGCCACCCCAAAAATGCTAGAGACGGCACAGCTCCACAGCAAAACCAACTGTACAGATGAAGTCAAAACACTGCAAGACCAGCCAACATCACCACCACAAACAAGCACTGCACAACACTTTCAGCCGGAAGATCAAAATCTGCTAGTTGAAGCCAAAAAATTACGAAATTGATGGAGAGGCCTGCCAGAAAATGGCTTATCTATCTGACCTTCTCCCGGAAGAACAAAGATCAGCCAGGTAATTTTTCGCCTTCGTCTGAGAGGCTCTAACCTCTCTGAAAACTTGGTCATTTCTGCATTTCCAAATAATAAAAACAGTGGAGAAGAAAATGGAAGAGATGCCTTTGCATGCTGTCTTATCACAGTTAGAGGAGAGCTTATTCCAAATCCAAGAAGGAGAGAAACAAAAAGGAGGTCTGATGCCAGCTGCAGCCAAAATCCAAGACCATAGAGAGGAAGCAAAAGGGCAGACGAAAAAGATGTGCAAATCTGATTCAGAGTTGCTCAAACAAAGACTGCATCTTGGGCAAGGCCGGCTCTAGGGGGTAGTCAACCTAGGCAGCCGCCAGCCCACTAAAAAGGCCCATGTTCGGTGTGACCAGTACTACACTAGGCCCAATTTGATAAAAATGCATTTACAATTTTACATGGAGTCGAACTTGGGTTGGAATTAAGAAAATGTAGGGTTATCACCAATAGATCACTCACACTTTTGTGTTAAGAGAGCCATAAAATTATTTATTACTCTTGTAATAATATGCACATGATTTTTTTACTAGATTCTATCTCTACAGAGGCCTAATTTAAGAGCTCGCCTAGGGCTCCCACAATCTCAGAGCCGGCTCTGATCTTAGGGCAAGACTAATACCAAGAGATTGCACCCAGGATAGGGTTGGAGTACTCCTCCTGTGCATCATTCTCCAAGCAAAGAAAGAGATCATAGGCTACATTAGGGAATTCCAGACTAGGGGAGCCCAGTCCACTCTTTGACTTTGACTAGGGTTGATATGCCAAGCCTCTTTGAAAGAAAGAGATTGAGAAGAATTTCCTTTCCAGTAAGGCTAGTCATCCTGATGCGGATTGAGAGTTAAGATCCACGAATTGTGGATCTTATGAGAAGTTAATAATAAGAAACCAGGCTTGAAGGCGTCCTCGTCGTGATGCAATTAAATGATTGATATCACTCTGATAATTGTGATTTTTAAGCCTTTCAAGAATTGATTGTTGGGAACATGGTATTTTAATCTCTCCCACTTTCGAAAGACGGATTCACTTTCAATTGCTTTGTGGGCAACGGGCAACGCAACTGGGGGCCTCAGTCAAAAAAAATAAAAAATTCCCATCCTGTGCTGGCCGCCATTTATCAGGCAGTTGGGTTGAGACCAGACCTATTTTGAATACCATAACCAAGTGAACCCAAACTCAGCCACTTCACACCGGGGCCTAAATTGATGGCCTGGGCTGGACCAACACGTCTAATATAGATGGACCCTTGTCAATGAGCGTGTAGACTTCCGTGTATCCACTTATTATAAACATATAGTATATATCCACTTTCTCAATCATCTAAAGTCGATATAAACAGAACTATAAACATTGATAAAATCATATTTATTTCCAATGTTTTGATCATTTTATTTAGTCTTATAATTTTAAAAAATCAGGTTTGGATTTAAATAAATTAGGCTTGATTTTAAGAAAAACCAAGTTTGGGTATTAAGTTTTATTTGGGGTCTCTTGCATCAACTTAAGGCCCATTTGGATATTTCCAGAATAAAATATTTTCAGATTTAAATATTACGAGAATAAAATAGAATAATGTAATATTATAATATTTTCACCGTTTGACAATTTTTTAAAAATATTATAGATTTTAAATTGAGTTGTTTAGAAGGTGATACGATTTAAGTAAATTACATTATTAGAATGTATTTTTATTAAATACTTTAATTTATATGTAATTTACCACGTCTAGATAAAAAAGTAACGTGGTAAAGTAAATTTCAACTGCCATATTTTTGTACAATAAGTTACTTTTCTTTTATCACATAAATTGTAAATTGTAGTAAAGTAAAGTCAATATAAAAAACCAAAGTTTACAACTCTCACTCCCAACTTACTCCACAACACGCTTCATCTCACCTAATTACTCTACCTCATCTTTAACCATGATGTGATATCAATCTTTATTTTACTTTACCACACATGTAAACAAGTCCATTTTTAGTTACCATATAAAACTACAATAAAATGTGATAAAGTAAAGTCAAACAAAAAGAAATCACTTTACCATTCCCTCCCACTTTACTTCACAATATACTTTTCCTAACTTTACTTTATCCTCCTTTACCGTGTTATGACATTTATATTTACTTTTCTTTTGCCATATATGTAAAAAAAAATATTACATCATGATGGATTTTGTGAACTAAAATCTTTACTTTACTCTACAACTTTGTAACCATCATTTTGAATGATGTTTATGTTGTAGAAAGTTTTCTATACGTGGGATCTATTGGGAAAAATATTCAGCTTTTTGAAAGAAATAAATCTTTTCTTCAGATTTTTCTTCAGTTGCCAAACATATAAGATTTCCTTCTTTAGGAAATGAAATATTATATGCTATAAAATATTTTTTTCTTGTGTTTTATTGTGCATCCAAACAGGTCTGATAGAAGTCATCAAAAAGCAAATTAAAAATAGTGTTTAATTGACAGGGATGAATGGTGATAGTAAGAGAATATTTTTTATATTTTTTAATTTTAGTTGAAAGTATGCTAGTAGTCTATATAAAAAAAATACTTTTATTCACAATGCCTTTTAAATTTCTAAAAAATTGAGATTCACGATTTCAACTCTTTGCATCAAAATGGCTATATACATGTTTACTATCAAAGAAAGTTGCCCTAATATATAAAATATATATACTTTTTAATATTTTATTCATGCATTTTGTACGAGAAAACAACCCTACTGTATAAAATAAATATAAATATTTTATTTTTTATATGAGAAAGTAGCTCCTAATGTATGAAATATATATATATATATTTGATTTTTTATTCATTTGTTTCATATGAGAAAGTAGAAACTAATTTTATATTTTTTTAATATTTTTATCATGTTTTTTAATCTATGAAAAACATTAATATACAAAAAGGAAGATTTTCTCTTGTGCTATATGCTATGCGGTCCATTTGGATCAGTGTCATTGTCTTGACAGGATCCGGTAATATTCAGGGGATGCCGCCTTTGGTGATCGTATGAATGCACACTAACACAAAAACATGGACATACAAGAGGTTTTCCACGTACAAAATACATCTACTTTTTGATATTTCATTCATGTATTATTGATATTTCATTCATGTATTTTGTATGAGTTAAATAGTAGAGGGACCCCTAATGGAGTAAAATCTAGCCAAAGTTATATAAAAGAGGAGGACATCACATGAAGTGGTAAAAGTTATAGATAGGTAGAGCCCATTGGTAGAATTGTTTAGGAAGAGATTTAAAAAGAAGAGTATATTTGGAAAGCCAATGAGAAGAAAAAGGCAACTTCCTTCTTAATCTCCCCAAACGAAGTCACCCATCTTCTCTTGAAAAAAGAAGCTGAAGGAAGCGCCCATTTTCTTGCTTCATTTCCTCATTTCCACTGGGGCACAACTCTAGAACTTTTGCATGTGTTGAGTTTTTCTTTATTCCTTGAAGTTTTAATGCTATAACCCATAATCTTGCTAGAATGATTCTTAGATGCTCCATCAAATGTATATGGTTTAATGTCTTTCCAGATTGATTGTGTAAGATAGTTCCTTTGGAGTCCTTTTTTTTTTTTTTCGATTTTTAAATTAATGTCTCACTTCTACCCAAAATACAAAAAGGTTGGTTGTGTGAATTTTACCAGTCACATGTGATTTTTTTTTTTTGGTAAATACCAATGACACGTGAGTTGCGACATCAAATACCAATGACATGTCGTTATAATACCTTTAGTTGCGACATCAAATTTTTGCGACTTATAAAGGGTTGGTTGCGTGAACTTTACCAGTCACATGTGAGTTTTTTTTTTTTTTTTTGGTAAATACCAATGACATGTAAGTTGCCAGTAAATATGATATTATATACTGGCGAAAATTTAACTGCGGCTCAAAAAGTCGCCAATAAGAGCCGACTTTCTTGTAGTGATGTAAATTATATATAATAATTATGCATCATCATGCTTGTTTGCACTCATTTATACTTGTGATATATTAATGAAATATGAAAATGATATGTAAATAGAGTCATTTTTCATCCTCTCATTTATATATATATAGGAAAATATCTAAGTAGGTAAATAAAATTTGACACATGGCATTGTACTCAAAGGGTAGTACTGTTGGTGGTAAGAATGTTTGTAAGATTCCAACCGTAACTAATTTTGTAGGTTAACAAGTCACCAACATCTAGGTAGAAGGGTAAGGCTGTCGTTGAGTAACTGGAAGGTATTGTGTAGGTGACTTGTTCTATAGGCATCATGTTGTGCACCAGAGGGTCATCACGGTTATGTTGGATAGTTTCTTCTGTTTTGCATTTTTTTTAACGGCCCTTGTGTTTTGCCAAGTTTGTATAGTTCGTTCTTTTAACATGTTTTATAATTACCTTCTTCTTTGACAATTTGTTAGGTTAGTAAAAGTAATGTTAAGATTTTATTTTTTAGAAAATGTGTCACATCAAAAGTACATATCTTCAAATTCCCTCATTCTTAAAAAAAGTATAAAAAAAATAACCTTATTTCTCTACTAAAAAATAAAAAATAAAAAAAAACACTCTTTTTATATAAAAAGTCAAGAAAATTTCCTATTAATCCACTAAAGAAAAAATATCATCATAACCTTATTATATTTTATTCTCTCTTGATTCTATAATTTATATTACTTTTACTTTTATAGTAAATTGCCAAACGGGCCCTCAAGTGAAATATATGCAGCTTTGCCATGCTTATTTATTGTAACTTGAATATGAAAATGATGTGGTACTTCAGCGTCATGAACCGGAATACGAGGGCCTCATATTTCGAGCAGTGACGACGTGTTGTGAGTTCAAACTCTAACTCCATCAAAAAAAAAAATCATAACTTAAATCTTCATGGACATTGACAAATTTATGAAATACGTCTAAAAACTCTCAACCTATAAATCTAAATTTTATGCACTTTCATTGGCCCTAAATCCGAACCATTCAATATCCTTGTATTAATGATAAACATCTTAGCTTCATATCTTAATTCTTCATGGATTCTAAGAAATTTGTGAAAAATCCAAAAATCCCAAGTATATTTAGAACTGTTAGATGTATCCATCTACCGATGAGAATGAGAATTTGACAAACATGGTAACAAATTCACACGTGTAACATTTGCATATATATATATATATATATGCAACATGTACATGTGTAAAGACCATTTCTTTCATTGTTTAAGAGGCAAATGACACCTAAAGGTGCAGAAAAAGATGAACATCGAATCAAATAATCTATTTAATGGAAAATGAATTAAGATTAGATAACATGTTAGGATGATCAGTACACGCACTTTATCCTCTTTTTTTTTTTTTTTTTGATAGAATGGGCATCACACACGCACATGCACCCACAAACGTAGCACGCAGGCCCCCACGCACACGCCCATGCCCACAGCCACGGCCATCAAGGCGCACATGCTCAAACATGCGTGCATAAACACGCGCACACCTGCACACCCACCCACCCACACACAGATACAACCATGTGCATGCGCCCCAAAAGAACTTTATCAACTTTAGACAACATATAAGATGAGCCCATAATAATGCAGACACCTTATTGAAGAGAGTATACAATAATCATGCATCATTTATTTTCCCTAACAACATCTAAACATCAAAGGCTTCTCAAAACAAAAAAAAATTGTTGTCAATCTATTACTTGAAAGTATCTTTGTCTCCATTGAAAGGCAATCACACTGCAAAATCCCAAAATGTATGAAACACCTAAAGAAATGTAGAACTGCTTGCCAATCAATCGAGATGCTTCTTCCTTTTCTTCTTCCTCATTGTGGTATGGGATTCGATTGTTAGATGGACAAATTTTTTTCAGTTGCTCTCCACAAAGATATGGATTTCCCATAAAGCTACTCTGATTGAATGTTCGTAATTGTTGGTCATAGGGGATCATGCCTGACAAATTATTGAAGGCGATACTAAATGTAGAAAGGGAGGTCATTCGAACAAATTCTGGAGGGATTGTTCCATTCAATTTGTTATGGGAAAGATCTAAACTTTCTAAGTTATTCAAGTTTCCAAAGGAAGTTGGAAGGCGTCCTGTTAGAAGGTTGTTGGACAAATTCATTGCACGAAGATCTCCCATTGTAAATGGAATGTTGCCTGTCAAATTGTTGGATGAAATGTCGATTCCTGTCATCAAAGCAAGTGGAGTACCTTCAACAGGGCCGGCTCACCATATAGGCAGGTGAAGCAAGTGGTGGGGGCCTCACCATGAGGGGGCCTCATAATTTTATCGGCCCAGGTGGCTGGGTTGGGTTTTCTTCCCACTTTCAAAGTCGAATCCTAATTCACAAACTCCAAAAGGAGAGAAGATAAAAAAAACTCAAAACCAGAGAAGATAAACGAAACATAAGCACAGTAAAAGTTACTATTCTATTTTAAAATAAGTCTGTTTTTAAAGGTATTAAATCTCACTGGGAATCATTTGAAATGAATTCAAATGAACCCAAGCTAGAAGAGAAAATCTATCACAATTTGACCCGTTTTCTAATGAAACTGAAATCATCGAAAAATTCCATCATTGGAAAATTTTCATAGAATCAGAATTACAAATAAGTCCTTTTTTTTAATAGAAAATACTCTTTTTTTTTTCATAAAATGGCATTTCAAATCAATATGACTCCAAAATAAGAAATGTCCAACACAATTTCAGAAATCCATTGATACCAATAGTTCCATATTATCTTATCATATAATTAATCTAACACATTAATCAACACTAATTACTAATCATGCTTAATTTACAACTAAATATAATTAATTAAATAAAAATACATTATCAAAAATCATAATCTGATGTCTAAAGGCATGCTGGATTGGTAACATTAACATGATAACAGAGTTCTTTCCAAAAAAAAGAAAAGAAAATGAAAACAGGGCATGTTTGCCAATGAAAACCACATATGCTGATATGCGTAATAAAAAAAATGAAAAAAAAAGGAAGATGGGTTTCAAACCCATGCACTGTTATGACGGAACGTCACTTGTTCCGCACCGTCCGCCCTTTGATGTGGTTTTGTTTCATGTGCAAATCACATGCGATTCATTCTACCACCCCCTCACATGTGAAAATTAAATCTGAGTACGAAAATAATACATTTTTATACATCATTTACACGTCAAAATTTCACATGTGATGTGTAAATGACCCCAACCAAACATGAAGATGTGTAAATGATTTACATGAGTTATTTACATATGTAAATGCTCTCAACGAAACAACCCATAAAAGAATTGTATATGGATAACTCTTGACCTCTCATTGTTAAGCATTACTCTGATAATTCAGTAGTTTTTGTCATCACCATTAATGATTTTATGCTCTTTTCAGTTATTTCATTTAGCAGAAGGATTTAAATCGAGGGTTGCATTTTCTGCTTGGGTTGGATATTTGGACTGCGCGTGTTCTTTTGGGATGAGGGTTTTCTCATGTCACACATAGAAGCTAGGGGCCTCATTTATACTTTCGCCTTGGGCCACATATTGTCTTGAGACGGCCCTGACCTTCAAAGCTATATGGTATGAATTTTGTTGTGAATTCTACTCTGACTTGAATAGCAGCTGTCTTAGAAGGGGATATCACTACACCAAATGTCGCACCGACGGAGCTTAAGGATAGGTTTTTCCAAGAAGTAATTTTGTTGAGGCAAGAAGGTATATTTTCTGAAAGGGAACTATATGAGAGATCTAAAAATTGAAGCTTTTGCATTTGACAAAATTTCTTTGGGATATGACCTTTGAAAGGATTTCTCCCTAAGAGTAGTACTTTCATCTCAGGAAAGACTCCTAACAAACTAGATAAATTGCCCGATAAGTGATTCTTTCTAATGTCAAGATACTCTAAATCAAGGCTGTTGGATAAACAAGGCGGGATTGCTCCTGTAAAGTAGTTGTTATCAAGTTGTAACAACTTTAACTTGGTCAAATTGCAATCTCTTGGTAGCATCTCTCCTTGCATATTATTATTTGAGAGCATCAAGTATTTTGTTGACAGATTCTGCGGTATTTCACCTGTTAAGTGGTTATTGGACAGGTCTAATAATTCCAAACTCATCATTTCACCAAAGGAGTGGGGAATGTTGCCTTGCAAAGAATTTTTGGACATGTTGATGAGAACCAATGAAGGAAAAAGCTGGCCAAAGTCATCTGGAAGTGATCCATGAATGTTGTTATCAGATATGTCGAGGACTCGACGTGATGAATTGAAGTATGCAGAATGTTGGAAAAGTGGACCGCTTAACATGTTATCTTTCAACCGTAACAATCGGCTAACATTATAAAGCATCCAAGCATGTATGCTACCTACAAGTGAATTGTGGGACAAATCTAAATCTGTTAAGTTGAACTGAGTGGAGATGAAGCTGGGAATGATATTGCCACTGTGTGGGGAGATTTCCAGAACCACAGGATTAAGCTAATCGCAGCCATCAGATGAGGCTAAGCACTCTCACGTGCCATCCCCGTGCCATCCACGTGGCACCAATCTCACCACGGCTACCAGGACAGAGGCCTCGGCCGAAGTCAAGCATCTCCGGGCCACTAGCTCCGAACTGGTCCACCCCGGGCGCCATCTCGGCGGGGAGCTCCACCTCGGCTGAGCCACCCCGGGTGCCATCTCAGAAGAAAACTCCACCTCGGCTGAGGAAGCCAGGACAGAAGCCGAAGCAAGAGATAACCTTCACTTGCGCCCCTCATCCCCCACGTCATCAGGCACGTGGAGGGATAGGGGCACGAGCCAGTGGGACAGACGCGACATCCAGCCGCCCACAATCTTCGCCAGATCCCTGACAGGGCGGCATCCAGCGGCTAAGGCCACATCAGGGCAGGGCCCGAGGGCAGATCCGCTGGTACCCCTACCGCCAAAGGCGCCCAACACGACCTGGCCCAACAAGATGTGCATTAAATGCGATGTGGGCTGACCCGACGGGCATTTAATGCAGAGTGGGCTGGATTGGACCGCATTTAATGCAGAGTGGGCTGGATTGGACCGCAGTTAATGCAATGTGGGCTGATCGTGACTTCCCAGTCGAATCACGGGACCCACACCACAATATCTCCCAAAGATACGTTCCAAACTCTATAAATAGAGGCTCAAACCACCATCTAAGGTACGCACATTTTCATACACAGAGCCGTTACTCTGTCTCTCTTCTCCCTCTCCTTCCATTGTTCCAGTTCCCACACTGACTTTGGCATCGGAGAGCCTTGCGCCGTCCAGGCCAGGGTCCTCTGACCGTTTGCTCTTCCCTTTCAGGCTTCCGGACGGCACCCAGACATCATCATCATCGGATAAGTCCTATAAGGCTCCCTCCTTATTGTGGGTCATTATTTTCTGCACCTACAATTGGAACCGTCTGTGGGAAAGTAATATCCCAACCTTCCCAACCTTCTTAACCTCAATCTTCCAGAAGCCATGCCTCCGAAAGCTAGGAAGAGCGGAGAATCCTCGAGGCCAGTCCTCGAGCTACCAATGTCGTCAATGGACGTTCCCCCCCAAGGGCGGTCCCGAACGGTCCAAGGCACATCCGCAGGCGAGGGTCGCCTGGGCTCCCAACTCTTTGTCGAGATCCCCTTCCAAGAGGGAGTCGAGGCCTCGCTCTCAGCGGACGAAACCGTGCCACCCCGACGCGACGAGCACCGGCGCGAGCGTCCCCGCAAAGATAAAGCTGTTGCCGTAGAAAAGACGCGCCGCGATCAACCTCCGGCCGCTGGAGGAGACGTCGCAGCCCAAGACGCTCTTCTCCAGAAGCAGGAGCGGTTAGTCCGAGAGCTCCAGCAGCTCCAACAGCAGCTGAGGGCAGCGCAAACTGCCTCCTTGAGGCAGGTCTCTGAGCCTCAAGGGAAAAAGAGGGACGCCCCCAGCAGGGCAGCCCAGCCTCCCCGCGAAGACCTCAAAAATCATCTGGACCAGAAACGGAGCCAGATCCGTGACGAAGGCTCGAGCAACAGCCGAAGTCACCATAGCCGCGACGGCCGAACTCATAGCCATCGTAGCCCGAGCCATCCCAAGCGAAAGCCCAGAGCTCAGACTCCAGAGAAGGACGATGAGCAAGAGCGATTTGACAAACGTGTCAGATTGGCTCTCCAGCACAACTTGGACATGCGGGACCAGAAGCAGATCTGTGGTCACACTGATCTGGGGGGCTCGCCCTTCACAAAAGAGATCGAGCGCACCCCCTTGCCTAGAAAGTTCTCCGTCCCGCGGTTCGTCCCCTATGACGGACTGTCCGACCCATCAGCACACCTCCGACACTTCTCCCAGAAGATGTCCATCTGGGGGAACGAGGGTCACCTAAACTGCAAAATCTTCTCCTCCAGTTTGGGTGACCTCCCCTTGAAGTGGTTCTGCTCTCTCCCGGAGCAGTCGGTTTCCAGTTGGAAGGAGCTCCAGCTCTCCTTCCTGAAGAAGCTCCAAGCCTACACCGTCGTCCCCAAGAAGGAAGGGGACCTCCTCGCCCTGAGGATGAAGCAGGGCGAAACCCTCGCCAAGTTCGCCCAGCGATTCTGGGCGGTCCACAGCCAGATCGAGGGCACGAGGGAAGGGATAGCAATCTACGCCTTCCAGCATGCCCTGATCCCCGGCAATGACTTGCGGAAGGATTTGGCCGGGAACCCCCCAGAATCCACGCCAGAGTTGATGTCCCGGGTGAAGCGCTTCATCGCCCAGGAGGAAGACGAGATCCGGGCCAGGGATCAGGACGGGCACCCGAAGCCCGAACAGAAGAGTGGCCAACCTCGGCAGAGAGGCGGGAGGCCCTCCCAGAAGCAGGAGTCCAAGCGGGCCTGGGTCTCCAGTTCGGCGAAGCCTTCGTCGTCCAGGTCTGGGGGCACTTGGAAGCCCAGACCTCCCTCCAGCGTCAGTCAGAGCGTCAACGTCGTCTTCAAGGAGCCGATCTACCGCATCCTGACCAAGATCAGGTCCAAGCCGTTCTTCAAGTATCCTCAGCCCATGAAGAATGAGCCCACCGAAGGCCCCCGAAGCAAGCTCTACTGCTCCTTCCATAGGGGCAACGGGCACAAGACCGAGGAATGCAAGACTTTGCAGGGGTATCTGGAGAAGCTGGCCGAAGAGGGCCACATCCCTGAGTTCATCAAGGCAGGTGATGCCGGCGGCAGCGAGGGCCGAATTCACTAGAGCACGACCCAGGCTCCAGACAGCGAGGATTCAGAGAAGATCATTAACGTGATCCATCTGGCGTCCTCAGTTCCCGCTTCCTCGTCCCGGGACAGCTCTCAGGCTCATGCCGAAGCCAGGCGGGCTTCGCACGAGAAAGAAGTAATGAAAGCCGAACTCGCTCCGGCATCCAAGAAAGCCCGCCGCGACCGACCCGCCATCTCGTTCTCGGATCGAGATCTAGAGGGAATCCAGGTCCCTCACAACGACCCCCTGCTCCTCACCATGAAGCTGAGAGACTTCACAGTGAAGAGGATCCTCGTCGACTCCGGCAGCTCCTCCGAGGTCCTCTACTACGACTGCTTCAAGAGGATGAAGCTCTCTGAAGCAGACCTCACGGAGGTCCGAGCACCCTTGCTAGGGTTATCCGCCATGCCAGTCTATCCCAAGGGTAGGATCACCTTGGAAACCCGAGTTGGCGGAGCCTCCGTGCTGGCCGACTTCCTGGTTGTGGACGCCCCTTCTCCCTACAATGTCATTCTGGGCAGAACGTGGCTCTACAAGCTAGAGGCAGTTCCTTCTGCCCTCCACCAAAAGCTGAAGTTCGTCCTTGAGAACAAGGAGGGCAAGATGGAAGTAATCACAGTGGAGGGAGACCAGCAGCAAGCCAGGCAGTGCATGCTGGCCGCAGTCCCAGCAGTGAAGGAGCCAGAGCGCGTCAACCTGGCCGAGTTCGAGAAAGGCCTCGATGAGATCGGCCGGGACCCTGAGAAGAAGAGCATCGAGGACCTGGCCGAGGTCAGGCTAGACCCGGCAGACCCAGACAGGTTCTTCCTGATTGGCACCCAGCCGCCAGACGAAGATAGGGCCGAACTCTCTCGGTTCTTGATGCAGAATGTGGACGTCTTCGCTTGGAGCCCAAGCGAAATGCCTGGGGTCGACCCTGAGGTCATGTGCCACAAGCTCAATGTCAACCCCGACCACAAACCGGTAGTGCAGAGGGCCCGAAGGACTGACTGGGCTGCAGCAGACAGATGCGGTCGTCGAAGAGATCGACAACCTGCTAAAAGCAGGAGCCATCAGGGAAGTCCAGTACCCGGTATGGCCTGCCAACACGGTGGTGGTCAAGAAGAAAACTGGGAAGTGGAGGGTGTGCGTGGACTTCACCGACTTGAACAGGGCTTGCCCTAAGGACAGTTTTCCCCTCCCAAAGATTGACCAACTGATAGACGCCACCGCTGGTCACGACCGAATGAGCCTCCTTGACGCCTACCGAGGCTATCATCAGATCCCGCTCTACGAGCCTGACGAGGAGAAAACATCATTCATCACCCCCCGCGGCACTTACTGCTATAAGGTGATGCCCTTCGGGCTGAAGAACGCGGGGGGGACCTATCAGCGCCTCGTCACAAAACTGTTCCAGGCCCAGCTCGGCCGATCGGTAGAGGTGTACATCGACGACATGGTCGTCAAATCTGTGCGCTCCAGCGACCATCTGGCGGATCTCGGCCAAGTCTTCGACATCCTTCGCGCATACAAGCTCAAGCTAAACGCTTCCAAGTGCGCCTTCGGCGTAGCCTCTGGCAAGTTCCTCGGCAGCTTGGTAACGCGGAGGGGGATAGAGGCCAATCCGGACCAGATCACTGCCATCCAGGGCATCCAGAGTCCCTCTACCACGAAGGAAGTTCAGAGGCTCACAGGAATGGCCGCCGCACTCAATCGCTTCATCAGCCGGTCATCAGATAAGTGTAGGCCTTTCTTTCAGCTTCTTAAGAAAAATTTGAAGTTCCAGTGGACCCCTGAGTGCGACCAGGCTTTGGCCGCACTCAAAACTTATTTAATGTCACCACCATTACTCTCCACCCCAACTTTGGGGGAGATTCTGTATTTGTACCTTGCGGTCTCGGATCACGCAGTGAGCTCCGTCCTCATCAGGGAGGACGAGGGAGTTCAAAAGCCGATCTATTACACGAGCAAGACCCTGCTCGATGCTGAGACCAGGTACCTCCTATTGGAGAAGCTTGCGTTGGCTCTCGTCAGCGCCTCCCGCAAGCTCTCCCATTATTTCCAATCCCACACCATTGTGGTAATCACGGAGCATCCACTCCGTTCAGTGTTCAAGAAAGCTGACTTTTCAGGGCGCATATCAAAGTGGGCAGTTGAACTGGGGCAGTATGATATACAGTACCGTCCCCGAACTGCGATCAAAGCCCAGATTCTGGCAGACTTCATAGTGGAATTCGTCTCCCCCAACCCGGCTCCGACCCAGCTCGGCACGGCACTGGGGGGCACAGGGCACGAGCCAGTAGAAACTGAGGTCGAGCAGTCTCCCACCTCGGCATGGAAGATCTTTGTCGACGGGTCGTCCACCTCCAAGAGAGCTGGCGCCGGCATAGTTCTCCAATCGCCAGAGGGCCTGGTCATAGAGCAAGCCTTCACCTTGGACTTCAAAGCGACGAACAATGAGGCAGAGTACGAAGCAATGATTGCAGGGTTGAACAGCGCCCGAATCCTCGGAGCCCAGCATCTGGAGATCTTCAGCGACTCTCAACTGGTAACTAGCCAGCTCGCTGGAGACTACCAGGCCAGGGACGACAGGATGGCGGCCTACTTAGCCCTTGCGAAAAAACTACTCTCCCAATTCCAGAAAGCCGAGGTCAGGCAAATATCCCGAGATACCAACACGCACGCAGATGCGCTTGCAAACCTGGCCTCCGCTGTCGAAGCAGGAAAGAAGAGGACCATCGAGGTCGGGTCAGTATCAAGGTCAAGTCTAGAACTCCATTCATCTCGGCTTGTCCTCTGTGCTGACCTCGGCCCTAGCTGGATGGATCCAATCGTCGCCTACTTAAAGGACGACCAGCTCCCCGAGGACAAGACTGAAGCCCACAAAATCAGGCTCAAGGCAGCTCGGTTCTGGCTCTCTCCCGAAGGCAAACTCTACAGGAAGTCCTTCACAGGTCCATACCTCCAATGCGTCCACCCGACCAAGGTGGACGACTTCCTGTATGAGATCCACGAAGGAATCTGCGGCAGCCATATAAGAGGTCGGTCATTGGCCTACAGAGCAATCAGCCAGGGTTACTGGTGGCCCTACATGCAGAAGGACGCCCAGGTCTACGCCAAGAAATGCGAGAAATGCCAGAAGTTCTCCCACTCCCTCCATCAGCCAGCACAGGATCTGAGTCCCCTCTCCAGCCCATGGCCCTTCACTCAATGGGGCCTGGACATTGTGGGACCTCTTCACCGAGCTCCAGGGAACAAGAGATGGCTGATAGTGGCTACGGACTACTTCACAAAGTGGATAGAGGCTGAACCGTTGTCTTCCATCACGGACAGGGACTCCAGGAACTTCGTTTGGAAAAACATCCTTACGAGGTTCGGCATCCCCCGGACCCTGATTTCGGATAACGGGACTCAGTTCGACTCCAAGTCCTTCAGAGACTTCTGCCAAGAGCACGGCATCAGAAACCATTACTCCACCCCGGCATATCCACAGAGTAATGGCCAGGCAGAAATCTCTAACAAAGTGATCCTGGACGGCCTGAAGAAGCGACTGGACAAGGCAAATGGCAGATGGACAGAGGAGCTTCCGAGCGTGCTGTGGGCATACAGAACAACTCCAAGGAGGTCCACCTCGGCAACACCCTTCTCTCTGGCCTACGGGATGGAGGCGGTCATTCCCTTGGAAATCGGCCTTCCTACCCTGAGGACAGAGCTGGTCGACCAAGGCCGAAATGAGACGAACCTGGCAATGGAGCTGGAGCTGGCAGACGAGCGACGAGAAGCAGCAGCCCTGAGACTGACCGACTATCAGCAGCGGTTAGCCAGGGCATACAATCAAAATGTCAAAGAAAGAAGGTTCACCGTAGGAGAGCTCGTTTTAAAGAAGACCATGCCAGCTGACAAAGAACCAAACGAGGGGAAGCTTGCCCCGAACTGGCATGGCCCGTTCAGAGTAGTCTCACTGGCAGGAAAGTCAGCCTACAAGCTCGAAGACTTGGAAGGCAAGCCGCTGCCGAGACCGTGGAATGCATCCCACTTGAAGAAATTTTATTTCTAAAGATGTAATGAATCTCAGAATCAATAAAAGCAGCTTTTGCCTTGTCGTCAATCTGTCGTCTCTCTCTGGTCGACTCCGGCAGCATAGGCTCTACGCCCTGGAAATGGCCTGGAGTTCCTACACTCAGCCTTTCCTAAAGCCCCCGTGTCTTGGACACACTTCAGGCTCTACGCCCTGGAAATGGCCTGGAGTTCCTACACTCAGCCTTTCCTAAAGCCCCCGTGTCTTGGACACACTTCGGCTCTACGCCCTGGAAATGGCCTGGAGTTCCTACACTCAGCCTTTCCTAAAGCCCCCGTGTCTTGGACACACTTCAGGCTCTACGCCCTGGAAATGGCCTGGAGTTCCTACACTCAGCCTTTCCTAAAGCCCCTGTGTCTTGGACACACTTCAGGCTCTACGCCCTGGAAATGGCCTGGAGTTCCTACACTCAGCCTTTCCTAAAGCCCTCGTGTCTTGGACACACTCGAGGCTCTACGCCCTGGAAATGGCCTGGGGTTCCTACACTCAGCCGTTTCCTAAAGTCCGGGTTCATAAGCCCCTCACACCTCGGCGCAAGGCAGTTCGGCCAAGGTCAGTTCCCTGAAGTCCGGGTTCATACACCCCTCAGAAGGCCATTGCCGAACTCACTCTCGCCTAGCCGAGGCCAGCGGAACGATGTGGCCACCCCGGCGCAAGTCAATTCGGCCGCGTATGGGTCCACCTCGGCGCAATGCCAGCCATTTCTGCTAAAGGCAGCTTTCCAGAGGAAGAGAGCTGTGCCAGCACTCAAACACAAAAATGCAAGCATTCCAGAACAGTACAAAGAAAGAGAAAAAGAACTCAAAAGCATTGTACACGGTTTGGGTAATCACAGAATTCCTCCCTTTTATTCATTGTAAACTGCTTTATTACAAGAATTACAGAACAGAAAGCAAAGTACAGAAAGGAGGATCACAGTCCTCTGAAAACAGAAAATAAAGAAAAGCAGAAAGACTCCGATCTTCGCTCACTCCACGACGCCGGGTCGTTGCCTGGAGGTTCTCAGGGATCCTGGCTGGTCAGACCAAAGCATCGCACAGCCCCTCCAATTCGGAGGCCCTGGACCTCACTGAGCTCTTCAACACCCTCCGGTCAATGAGACCAGCCAAGCTTGAAGAAACCCCAGGTCCAGCGGGGCCTCAATCCCGCCTTCCGTACGACGGTCGCGCAGGACCGTGTCGGACGAGAATGCGCCACCGTCCCCCGGTTGCGTTGCAGCGCATCCTCACTCTGTCTGGCCAGGGACGGATGGCCATGAACCCGCGTTCAGAGAGCGTGTGGTCCACGGGGAGTTCCTTCAGAGAGCGCGCAGACCACGACGAACTTCCCCCTTGGAGAAAGCCGTCCACAGGCGCAAGGGTTCCCCCCGGATCGAAAATTACAGAATGTCTGTCAGACATGGTTCCTACAGCTAAGTGAATTAAGCTATCCTACTTCCGTTTCTTTTCTTCTCCCATGGCGAGCTTGCCATCCCTATTTATAGGAAGAAGAAAGACTCAATCTCCGAAAGAAGGGCTCGGTCTCCGAAATAAGTTATGAGGGCGTAGTCTCCCACGCGTTACTGGGGATGCACGACTGTTGACCAGCGATCCCTATGGCGCCACGTGGAGACATCCGTCCGATTCCCTCGTCAGCCGTGCCACCATGTTTATTGCTATTTATGGTCTCCAGAATACGGAGAGTCAGCACTGACAGCTACGAGGACCGTTTGACTCTTTCTACCTCAAGGGCCACGCCACACAGTAAAGGCATTCAATACCATTCAGTGCATATCCAGAAATGAGAGAGAGACAAATGCAAAGAGAAAAATACACAAGTAAAGAAGTCTTTTCATTAATAATGGAAAGAATTACAAGGCTGAAAGAAAGGGGCGTTACAAAAAAAGGTCAAGGACATGAGAAGAGATAGAGCTACTCCGGTCTCGGCGATTCGACCAGATCAATCACCGTTCCCAAGGGGCCAGAGGCTTCGGCCGAGACAGGGACTTCGCTTGGAGCGTCGCTGGCAGAAGGGGCTTCAACTGGTACCTCAGCCGAACCAGGAGCGGAAGAGGTCTCACCCTGAGGCACGGCCAAAGCATCACTGGCGACCGGGGCATCGCTCAAGACCGGGGCAGCTGGAGCGTCGTCAGCAGCAGGAGCTTCGACCGGGGCGCTTTCAGCTGCAGGAGCTTCGACCGGGGCGCTTTCAGTTGCAGGTGCGGAGCTCGGCTCGGGATCCAGGTCCGAATACTTCGGCAAGTCCTGATAGACAGGATGGTCTTCAGGGACCCCCGCACGTCTCAGTGCGGCCAGGCATCCTTCCTCGAACAGAATGGACGTGATCTCCTCCACCTGTTTCTCATACAGCTCGGTGGCGCGGTCCACACCGTTCTGGAAGACGGATTGAGCCTCGGACAGAAGAGAGGCCTTCTCCTTCTCCAGGTCGCCGTTCGCCTTCGCCAGCTTCTCCCTCTCAGCGCGACCAGCCAAGACCTCCCCTCGCAACCTCGCTACCTCAGCCGTCGACTCAGACTTCAACCTGGCCAACTCCGACTCCAACTCGGAGATCCTCTTGTTCTTCGTCCAAAGCTCGCCTTTCATATGGTTGGCCCGGGACGAGAGTTCGGTGACCTCAGTCAGAGCCGATGCCAACCGAGCGGACTCTCCAGCAACGGCCACCTTGAGCTCTTCCATTCCCTTCCGCTGCTCGTCCAGCTCCTTCTTCAGCTTCTCCCGCTCGGACTCCAGGCGGGTCACCCTCGCAGCGTTCCTATCCCTCCTTCCTAGGATGGCTAGGAGCCTCTGCACGTTCTGCAAGTGAAAAGAGGAGGGTCAGAACAGGAACAGCCGAACTAGGCCACTCGAAAGAATACACGAAAAACACTTACCAGGATGTCAGCCTGGATCGCAGTCAACATCAGGCTCTCGTCATCAAACTTCTCGTGCTCCTCCATATCCCGTGGCAGAGCACAGGCCCTGGCAAGGGCCCCGATCACCTCGGCATTTCCCAGCAGTCGGTCTTCAACGTTCAGGGGTTTGCCGGGCTGTGTTTCCATTCTCGGCTTCCACGGTGCTGGGGCAGTTCGGGGCCCGGAGGCCGATCCGGACCCTTGCCCCGCCGAGATGAGAGGCTCGCGCGTTGGCCCGACAGTCGACCTGCTGACTGGCGCGCTCTTTTCGGCCGGCGCACTCTTTTCTTTCGGCGCGCTCTTCTCGCCCCCCTTTTCGGCTGGAGCTTTAGCTCCAGGGGCGTGTGCAGGAGTCTTGCCCTTCGGCTACAGATCAGCCTTCGAACTCTTCTCCCCCGCCTTGGACTTCTTCCTGGGCGGGGACCCCTCCTTCAAGCGCTCCGGCGAGCGTCGCCGAGCTCCACCGCTCGGAGCAGAGACAGGAGCAGAGAGACCACCAGCGCCCACCGGTCCCGAAGCAGCACGAGTACCGGCAGGCGATGGGGCCCCAGAAGATGATGACCTCTGCCTAAACTTTGCAGCCAGGTCCTTGACAGCAGGCTCCCTTGAACTTCCCTCCATATCCTCTCCTCGATCGGAGAAATAAGCGTCCACTATCTGCGTCAGGTCCGGCAGCTCCGGATCAGAAGTAGACGCTTCGGCACCAGACGCAGTTCGGTCGGCAACGGGATCGGTCAAGGGGACCCCGCTAAACACCGCAACTGATACGGTTGGACGGTCAGGGTGTGTCTCGTCCACCTCAGGTACTCCGGTCCTCTGGTAGTGGCCGCGATACCTCGGCGTGTACCCGAGCAGCTTCCAAGCTGACCTGGTTTCGTGCCCCTTGTACCTTTCAACCTTGTTGATGTCGTCGGTATTCCTCCTCCAACCTTCACTGACAGCTCGGCGTCGCCTTGCACCCGCCTCTGCTCAACAGGCAAAAGAGAGTATCAGTTCGGCATCAATGAGGTAAGCAAAGCAAAAAGGAGAAAAGCAGTGATAATTACTTGGGACTTTCCCAGGGCGACGTGGGACCGACAGCCTCCTGCTTTCACCTGGGCCGAACTCCCAGTCCCCCGAGACACAGAAGAAATCTTCCTCAGCATTCTTACTTGAATCCTCCAAGGCTAGGACGAAGCCCCTTCGCTGCGGCTTCACACGGAGATAATATCTTCCCTCCCCAGCCTTGCAGATATCATATGTATCCTCGATGTCGTGAGGGCCTAGGTTGGTCCCCAAGATCTCGTTCAGCTTCGCTGTGCCCATGATGACCTTGTAGCCATTGGGCATCAACTGGCCCGGGGCGAGGGACCAAAGGCTAGGGCAGGCCCTAAGCAGGGGGTGCAGTGGAAACCTGACCCCACCCTCGATCACGGAGATCAGAGGGAACGGCATCCAGCCGTCGTGGCAGCGATACAAGGCACAGTCGGCGAGGTCCGCCGGTTTTAGGAGGACCCCCTCCGGAATGTTGAAGGCAGCCCTAAACTCGGCTAAGCCCTCATCGGAATCTACCCTGAATCTAGGGGTGCCCATGTCTAGAAGGGGGTGACGACGAAGAAAAACCCTAGAAATCGAAAAACCCCAAGAAGAACCAGACGGAAGAACAAAGCGACTTACAGGGACGAAGAGGCAGATCAAGAGCAGATCCGGGCGCGTCCTACGGTCGTCCTCCTCGAACAGATCTCAGGAACCAGAGCAGAAATCGAAAGCAAAGGCGAAGGCGAAGGCGAAAGAAATCGGGAGCGAGAAAAAGAAGGGGACGACCCTATTTGTAGAAAGGGAACCCTCATTTGGGTACCGCCTCCGAATTCGAAGAGACACTTCAAAGCCCGTGCCCGTCCCATCAATAAGACAACGCAATCGGCGCAGAAGCTACGCATGTAGCCGTCAACTCGGTTCCCAAGACGAACAGGGCAGGGCATTTATTGCTTTAAAGAGTTGAAGCGACACCAGGCAATGATCACCAAATCCCCAGACGGATTCTTCTAGCTTTCAACCCCTAAAGGCTAGCACACTTCAGAGGTCAAAAGCTAGGGGGCAATTGTGTGGGGAGATTTCCAGAACCACAGGATTAAGCTAATCGCAGCCATCAGATGAGGCTAAGCACTCTCACGTGCCATCCCCGTGCCATCCACGTGGCACCAATCTCACCACGGCTACCAGGACAGAGGCCTCGGCCGAAGTCAAGCATCTCCGGGCCACTAGCGCCGAACTGGTCCACCCCGGGCGCCATCTCGGCGGGGAGCTCCACCTCGGCTGAGCCACCCCGGGTGCCATCTCAGAAGAAAACTCCACCTCGGCTGAGGAAGCCAGGACAGAAGCCGAAGCAAGAGATAACCTTCACTTGCGCCCCTCATCCCCCACGTCATCAGGCACGTGGAGGGATAGGGGCACGAGCCAGTGGGACAGACGCGACATCCAGCCGCCCACAATCTTCGCCAGATCCCTGACAGGGCGGCATCCAGCGGCTAAGGCCACATCAGGGCAGGGCCCGAGGGCAGATCCGCTGGTACCCCTACCGCCAAAGGCGCCCAACACGACCTGTCCCAACAAGATGTGCATTAAATGCGATGTGGGCTGACCCGACGGGCATTTAATGCAGAGTGGGCTGGATTGGACCGCATTTAATGCAGAGTGGGCTGGATTGGACCGCAATTAATGCAATGTGGGCTGATCGTGACTTCCCAGTCGAATCACGGGATCCACACCACAATATCTCCCAAAGATACGTTCCAAACTCTATAAATAGAGGCTCAAACCACCATCTAAGGTACGCACATTTTCATACACAGAGCCGTTACTCTGTCTCTCTTCTCCCTCTCCTTCCATTGTTCCAGTTCCCACACTGACTTTGGCATCGGAGAGCCTTACGCCGTCCAGGCCAGGGTCCTCTGACCGTTTGCTCTTCCCTTTCAGGCTTCCGGACGGCACCCAGTCATCATCATCGTCGGATAAGTCCTATAAGGCTCCCTCCTTATTGTGGGTCATTATTTTCTGCACCTACAGCCACTGTATTTGTTGAGGTTGCAATGACCTAAATAAAGATAAGACAGTTGGAATGATGGGACCCAATTTGGAGGCTCAGTTTCTAGTTCTAACTGATAATTATCTGAAAAAAATAAGAGATCTGAGATTGGAAAGGTTGCTGAACATGGAAAAGGAGACCATACCATGAAAATTGTTGAATCCAAAATCAATTTCCTCAACTGAAGATAGGTTGCTGAAAGATGAAGGGATTTCGCCGGTGAATTGATTTCTTCCAAGGTTAAGAACTTTGAGGGAAGACATATTGCCTAAACAAGCAGGAAGAACGCCCTCAAAAAGGTTTTTGTGGAGATTCAGTTTCTCTAGGAACTTAAGTTCACATAATACTGCACAAGATACAAAACTGTCAGTGTTATACATTGATGGAATAATAAAAACAACTTTTAGTTATAAACCCATAAGAACAATTTTATTCCTTTGTAAGACCAGAAAATAAAAAGATTACAATGATCTATGATTCTTTATTAGACCATAATTCATCAAAAGAGTATTGTAAAGTTGAAGAAGAAGAAGAAAAATTAGGAACCAGGGCTCTGAGAAAAAGTAGATCAATCTCATTCACTGAATTAAGTAACAGGAACCTCTTTATATAGCAAGATTTTCTACACGTCAAGTCTTGTCATGTGTTGGTTCTAACCAAGGTTTAAAATCCTGGTGTCAATTTACATGCTGGTTTGGACTGGTATGAGTTGGTGCTATATATCCACACCAGTCTGTGCTGGTCTCAGTTCTCAAAATTTTAAGAAAAGAAGAATAATAAAATATATAAAAATATGCTAAATAAGCTATTCAAGTGGTATCTCTCTCAACTATATAAGATGCATGTAAACAGTTAAAAGAGTATACAATTTGTAAGGTCCCCGACCTTAATTAATAGGGTGATTAATTTCTTAATATTGGCTATTAGCCTAATTAATTGTGATTCTAGCTAATTAGGCGAGTTTAGTGGCTAAGCGGGTTTCTCTTATCATTAGAAAGTATTTTGCGAAGCTTAGTTTGATTTCGAGTGTGATTAGTCTTAACAGGGGGTTAGGTTGTGATTAATAGAAAAATTAGTCATTTTTCTGAAAAATTTCGTTTTCGCCGAATTTGGGTCCGTTGGAAAGATCTCGTCGCGCTCGTCACTTTTCATTCTTGACTCGTCATGATTTGACGCACCAAAGTCTCTCAAATAATCACATTTCTCTTAATCCACTCAAAGAGGGCATCTGAGTCATTTCCTCCTCCATCCCTCACCCTAAAACCCATCCCAGCTCATCCATTCATTTTCTTCCTTCATTTGCAACTACTAGACACTTGGCTCTAGCCAACCTCCAGTTCGCTCGAGCCAAGGAGCCCTGAGAAGATTGGCTCGAGCGGACCTTAGTTCGCTCGAGCCAAGAAGGTTCTGTGGGCAGTTCGCTCGAGCCAAGAAGGTACTGTGGGCAGTTCGCTCGAGCCAACTTTTGTTCGTTCGAGCTAACTGCTTCGGGTTCCGGACGACAATCTTCTGGAAGCCATAACTTTTGATTCGTTCCTCGGAATTTGGAGTTCTACATATCGTTAGATAGCCGTCGAGACGTAGAATCCAATGGTATACTAATCTTAATCATCAGAGATTTAAAAAGGAAATAGGTATTGGACCAATGAACCAAGCCTTATCTCTTTTGGAAAGGGATTGTAAACCTAGTTTAGACCTAGGTTAGAACCTATTGACCCTACCCTTGCATGACAATTGGGGGAAATAAAAACGGAGCATGTTCGGCTTGGTGTGCTTCGTTGGTTGTCCGGGATTTTCCGTATATTGATGTGGCCGAATGCGTGTGGAATTGAGTTAATTGGTGCCCAATAACTTCCATACACCATGGGGCCGCCAAACTAGGACACCATTGACTCATTCTCCATACGTACTCCGTTGGGGATACGTTCGGTGCACAGTGGACAACTCTTGACCTACGATTGGGTTGTTCTTCACTCTTGACCTAGAACTATGTATCCGTAGCTTGTCGTACCTTGTACACTCTAATCTTGTCTAATTGTACAACTTGTAATTTAACTTATAGAATTAGGATGTGACCGGACTTAGAGTGTGTCCTTAAGTACCTTTGTCTTGTATTGATGGACACGTATGGATAGAATTGAAAAGAGGACTACTCATGGAACTTGGAAATTGACTTGTATCTTGGCTTGACTTGGAGTAGTCCTCGGCTTGTTATCTTGTACTTGAAAATATATATCCACGTGTATTTGTCTCGGAACTTATGTCGTGTACAAACCATCATCACCATCTTTCATTCATGACCAGCTGCAGACTGATGATTATAAAGTGGGCCGGATACCTTACACTAGTGTGGGCAGTTGGCTTTGGACGCCGTCCAGGACGTGAATAGCTAGGAGCGGGCTCGAACTGTGCTACTATTCTTAGGACCGGGAGCTAGGATCTCCCTAGAGCCGGACTTTGGGTATTCATAGTCGGCTTGGACGTCACTTATACCCCTATGAGATGGCTAGGACATCGATGGAGTTTCCTCTTGCTTGACATTGCATTTCATGGATGGTTATTCTTGTAATTTTGCTAGGATTTATCTTGTCACTTGATTCCTTTAACTACTTATGCTTTATGCCTAGCTTGTATCTTACTATCTTTTAATCATGTACTTGTCAATATTCTCTTTTGAAACATGTTATGATTAATGTATATTGCTTATCTTCTTGCCAATATATTGTTGATCCTGTATTCCATGGTGTACAAAGGACACCTACTACTATTACAACGACCCGGATGCCGAGGCAATCCCAGAGGATCCTCAACCGGGGGAGGAGGATGAGGTACGAGAGTGGGGTGCCGATGACGTAGCATAGCATCATCCCTCCCGGCACTAGTGCGCGTTACACGGGAATATCTATTATCGTGCCACCTCATTTCACCTTTTTGGTTTAGATCTTTTGGACTTGTCTATCTTAGCACTGTATATCTTTTGTACCAGGACCTAGGTTTTTGGGATGGTCCTGATGTTTATAAACTTTATATATTTTATCATTTGAAACTTGAATATATATAATGGAATAAAATCCGTACTTGCCTTGATATTCCTACAAGTTTAATGTTGTGTTTACCGGACAAGTCCCATTGATTATTTGTTAATGAGGCTCAACTATACAATCCTCACAGCGGACTTCGATCATTGGGCATTAAGGGCAAAGATTTTTAATTAGCCCTAAATTTCACACCCCGGATCCAGTTTATTCTCTAATCGAGTTCGGGGCTGTGACACAATTATTGAAACCTCGTGAGGAATTTCAAAACTATATGACTATAGGGCATTTTTGTTTATATATGTGGAGTAAACCCCTCTCCAAGGTAAATATAAAAGCTTATGGAAGTTATAAACCCCTCTCCGAGGTTGGCCTTCTGTTGGCATTCAAATTAAAGGAAGATCTATGGACTCGGGTATTTTTCATTATATTTGATATTTATCATTAATTATTTGTGTATTCTAGGGATTTCCACACTCTTGGGATAATATGTCACATTTAGGTCAAGGCATGTTTGTTTATGTATATGGTAAAGTAAAATAAATGTTGATGTCACATCATGCCAAAAGATGAGGTAAAGTAAAGTAGGATGAAGTATGTAGTGAAGTAAAGTATGAGAGCGAAAGTTGTAAAGTAGTAGCCCTTTGTATTGACTTTACTTACGACACTTTATCATAATTTTACATGATAAAGAAAAATGGCTTATGGAAAAAAAAGATGGTAGTTGAACTTTAGTTTACCACACTACTTTTCATCCAAACATGGTAAATTACATATGAATTAAGTATTTAATAAAAATCTATTCTAATAATGAACTTTACTACGATCAATTACACTAACTTGTTGTTATTTTGAATTTTAATATATATTAAAATAATAGTACCTTCTAAATAACTCAATCTAAAACCCATAATATTCGTCAAATATTGCCAAACAATAAAAATATTTTTAAAATTTTAATATTAGACTATTTTACTCTTGAGATAATTGAATCTGTAACTATTGAATTTTGTAAACATCCAATCGCGCCCTTAGTGGCCAAGGAATTTAGATCCTTTGAGGTTTATCTTGAGATAAAGGAGTGAAACTCCACAAGGGACCCACCAATAAAAATCATAATTACTCAAAATGAATTCCCACCAAATATATGGAGTGTTCCCAAATTTTATCTCAATCGGAGTTGGTCTCACCGTTGGTGGTATAAATTCATGACATCTTATTATATATATATATATATAAAAAGAAATAGGATTTGTTTTTCCAAGGATGCATGATGTATCCTCTCGGTGCCCAAGAACTTGATTGACACTAAGATATATAATATTTAACCACGGTGTCATCAAGTAATAAAGGACTAAAGAGTATGGATTATGATCCCACGGAGAGAGGATGGAACAAGTAATGAATCCGATTAAAAGAGAATTGAACTAAGATATAGCTAATATAGACAATTGAAATGAACAATAAAAACTATTAAACTATGTGTAAAAAATAAAATTAAACTAATTATAATGTGAAATAAAAATAAAATAACAACTAAACTACCCTAACTAACCATCTAAAATATGAAATTAATAAGATCTAACAAACTACACTAAACTAGTGGATGAATGGTGGTTGAAATGGAAGATTTAATGTGAAGATGTGGTGTGAAATGTATAGGGTTTTAAAATAAGTTATTTGAAATGTAGATCTAACAATCTAGAAGTGAAAATAACAAATCAAACAAGGATTTAAATTAATAATAATAAAAAAAAGGGCATTTGGCGGCAGGTCCCTCAACACTACATTTCATAGCATGTGGTCCAAGTCTTTTTCTCATAAAGGCAGCGGTTCTCTTTTAACATTAAATGAGTCAAAAAGACAAAAACGCCCTCTTTATATATTATATACGTCACCAAACATGCACACGCACTACTTCGGTCAAAAAGATGCTCTCCGATTTGGAGTAACCAAATGCTTGATGTACATGTCCCACCACACCATGAGAACAAATAAGATCATGTCCACATATTTGAAAAACCACCTTTTCACTCTCGTCGAAAATATAAGTGGCCCCATAACCATCCAATTACCAACGCCAAATCCCAACAACGCCGATAGGAATTGCCAATCAAAACTATTTCCAGATGGAAAACTCACACTTCCAGGCTGCCATGGTGCCTCACATTGCCTAGACAATGGGGGCCCACATAATCCAGGATTTCCTTTAAAGGAATCGTTTGCAAAAGTAAGGAATTGTTAGGCCTGTGGTATTCTTCCAATGAAGTTGTTTTGAGAGAGGTTTAAAACTGAGAGGAATGTTAGAGCTGCCAGCTCTATAGGGATCTCTCCACAGAGCTGGTTCATTGATAAATCTAATGATTCAAGTTGCAGTAAATTTCCAAATGATGATGGTATTGTACCAATGAGTTTATCTAAGTTTTTTTATGTGTTATCTAACTTTGACATAATGTTGTCTGACTTTGACATGATGTTATCTGTGTTTGGTACGAATTTATCTAAGTTTGATATGAATTTATTTGTGTTTGCTTTGAATTAATCTGAGTTTGATACGAATTAAGTGAATTTATCTGAGTTTGCTGTGAATTTATCTAACTTTGATGTGAACTTATTTGACTTTGGCATGAGTTTTTTTTTTAGTTTTTAAATGAGTTTTTTTTAGTTTGCTGTGAATTAATATATAAATTTTGTATGTGTTATCTGACTCTAGCATAATGTTCTCTGACTTTGGCATGATGTTATCTGTGTTTGGTACGAATTTATCTAAGTTTGTTTGCTTTGAATTTATCTGAGTTTGATACGAATTAAGTGAATTTATCTGAGTTTTTTGTGAATTTATTTATCTGAGTTTGATACGAATTAAGTGAATTTATCTGAGTTTTTTGTGAATTTATCTAACTTTGATGTGAACTTATTTGACTTTGCCATGAATTTTTTTGAGTTTTAAATGAGTTTTTTTGAGTTTGTTATGAATTTAACTTAGTTTTGTATGTGTTATTGGACTTTGGCATGATGTTATCTGTGTTTGGTACGAATTTATGTAAGTTTGATATGAATTTATTTGTGTTTGCTTTGAATTTATATGAGTTTGATACGAATTAAGTGAATTTATCTGAGTTTGTTGTGATGTATCTAACTTTAATGTGAATTTATTTGATTTTGACATGAGTTTATTTGAGTTTATACGAATTTATCTATGTTTGAGAACAAGTTATGTCACTTCGATATGAGATTATCTAACTAGATTTAGTTTAAATTTATCTAACTTTGATAAAAATATATCTGAATCTAGCAACCTACCCAATGTGACTTATGCAATCAGTTGTTCAAGTAATCTCTTAGGTTTTCTTCTCTAGCTTTTCATTTCTGTTGAAATAATGTCTTCCATCAAGGTGCTCTTCCAATGTCGAGAAAGAAAGACTTTCCTCAAGGCTGTTATAGGACTAGCCATGAGGATTATGAAGTAGTTCACTTGCCATGGTCCAAGACCCAACTCGTTACAGATGGTAAGGACCTTGTAAAAATAATCCGGGAAAGACAGTGATGTCACATGCTTAGGGACCACACACCCATTTAAATGGTTAGAAAAGCAAATGAATCATAAAAAATCTGATGTCACATGCTTAGGGACCACACGCCCATTTAAATGATTAGAAGGGCAAATGAGTCATAAAAAATCTGATGTCACATGCTTAGGGACCACCGCCTGAATTAATTCCATACGCAAGGGACTCTAGGCCTTAAACATTAATGCTTTGTCCTAAAGACTTTATAGCCCAATAATGAGGGATCTCTCCCTAATTTACCAAAAAAAAAAAAAAAGAGATGCATCCTATTTTGTGGAAAAATGTCTCTTTCTAAAGCCACATAAATGGGGGCAGGAAAATCATTATTAGATGAAATAAGTCAGATCAGAGACCGTTTATAAAGATGAGGTTTATTCTTATTTAGGAAGATAATAAAGAGTTTCACTCAGCAGATTAGTGCTCGGAAATCTGCTCAAATCTTATCGTATAGATTTCTCTTACCCGATCAATCTCATTAAAGAGTTCCACTCAGCAGCTCTTTCCTTTTTATATAAGGATTAGATCAAAGCCCTACCCAAGATTTTGGGCCCCAGCATCGTTTTGATGCATCAAAGTGCCATCGATCACATCATCCAGATTAGTTATAAAGATAAGGTTTATTCTTATTTAGAAAGATAAGAAAGAGTCTCACTCCGCAGATTAGTGCTGGGAAACGTATATCTATTCAAATCTTATAGATTGCAAATGTTTGTTTTGTTAGGGGAGGGTGGGCGGTAGGGATGTAAATGGGTATCGGATGTTCGGACCCATTAAAAATCGGGTATGGGTCCTTATTTAGGCCTTGATAAGTAAATGGATTCGGATTTGTGTCCGGTTCCACCTTTGTTTGGACCCGTGGACTCGAGATCCAACATATTACCTCAATTTTTGAAAATCTCTCATAAAAATCATGTTTTTTTAAATATCATTCTCTACCTAGACCTGGACCTGGATCCAGACTCGTCCCATATATGGTTCTTGCTTCAGTTCCGAGGCCAATAAACCGGATCCGTAATGGTTTCGGATCCGAATTTGGTTCCACCTTCTCCTTAACGGTTCCGGTTCTGGTTCCGGGTCCACCATGGACTCGAAGGGGACCGAGACCAGAACGGATCCGTTTACAACCCTAGTTGGCGGTTGTTACAGTTCTATATATGCTTTTTTTTTTCAATACACTTATCGAATATGGCTTCATCTTTGTTGTTTTTCATGCCGATTAATTCTATTTGAGTCTTGTACGGGGTGCCCAATACTCAACTCAATCATCTTATTTGTTTGTCTTATCTTAGACCAATTAAATTTTAATTGCATTTTACAACCACATTATGGTATCACCTAAGGCCCACCAATGTAGGGTTGCACGACCGGCCGGTCGGACCGGATTTCCGGTCCAGCCTAAAATGAAGGACCGGACCAGTCCGAAAAGGTCCGGTTGGACCACTTAAGTGGTCCGGGCCGGTTTTAATTTTTTTCCCTAAGCATTTTTTTTATTTTCAGCTCACATCTTTAAAAGTATTACTCTCCATGACACATGCATCAACATTCAGTCTACTGTAAAAGTCCATGACATTTCTATGCAGTGTTGAACTAATATCAATAAATTGGAATAGTGGCATTTGAAATCAATAAAATGAAATATTTGTCATAAATTGCTCTTTTTCCCTGTCCGGATTGGAGCTTATGCAAATGGTTTTGGTAATTATATACAATTAGAAGAGTTCTATACGTCTATGAACTAAGTTACAGAATTACATCCATATTTAGTAGAGCCAGATATCATATGCATTATCAACCAGGGATAAATTTATGGTTGGGAAGGTGGCAATCTTAATGGTCTTTGACTAGTTTTTTGAATCAAGATCTTCCTTGATATATATTTTACATTATAAATAACAATGTCTCTAGAAAAATTAAAAATATATATTTATTATTTATATTAATAAAACCAAACCGGTCCGGTCCGGACCCCAAAAGGACCGGACTGAACCGAACCGGAATAACCGGTTTTTTAAATCCGGTCCAGTCCGGTACGGATTTGGGCCACTAAAACCGCAAATCCGGTCTGGTTTTGTGGTCCGGTTCTTTGCAGCCCTACACCAATGGATGACCCTCCAAGCACATGGTATCAAATACTTTTTTTTATACTACCGATTGCTTAAATTACGACCCACATGATGAAAGTAATATCATAAGGATCCACCCATGCAATCATGTGTAGTAATTGGATCATCATCTCATCATTCATAAATACAAACTGCTATAGTAATTTTTTTTTCATCACCACCTTTAACTAAATTTATTACACTTTTTTTCTTTTAAATAAAAATTTGATAAATAGAATTTTAAAAATAATAAAAATTTGAATAATGTATTATTCATCATGAGTTTATGTTATTTTCAATAATATTTAAAAGTCCTAAATTGTATTCTCTCTCTAAGTTAAATCAAAATTTGGACTGAATGGCAAGAGGAACTATTTTAACTAGTGGCGTACCCACAATTTTAGTTTGAGGGGTGCGAACCTTAATAGATAGTTTAGTTTTGGGGGCAAATTGGATTTTCATGGGGATTTTGAGGGTGGATCTATAATTTTTATTGGAATTTTTGAAACGCACCACCGTGGTTTAACGGGTGCGATCGCACCTACGTGGTTGTGCCTATGCCCGCCCCTCATCTCATCCTACCGGTCCACACTCGCTTGAAAACATTGGCATAGCCAGGATTCGATCCTTGGCTTGTCGGTGCACTTAAAAGCTGCAATACACAGTAAAATTGACAAATTTAACAGAAACAGCCATTTGAAGTACTAAACTCTACATGCTTTCAATGTGCTATATTTACCTTCGAGCATTTGGGTTCCATTCATCTGGATCATATTCTTACTCAAATCGATCTCCACCAGATTCTTCAACTGGGAAAAAAGAGTAGCATTTGGAGACCATTTTCCCAAACTTGCTTTCCTCTGTCTCTTGAGATCAATAGTTTGCACTTGAGATGAAGATGGGTCGCACCCAACTCTTGCCCATGTGCAACAGTTCTCTCCAACCCAGCTTGGGAGAGCAGACCCACTTGGATAATTGATTGACTCTTTGATTTGCAGAAGAGCTTCTCTTTCCAGCTCCAAACACCCATGGCAACAATAGCATAAAATACTAATAACAATAAGTAACACCACCCTTGCATAGACAAGTGGAGTCTCCATTCTCATGTTATTTGATATGTAAACTTACGCTCCTGCCTCGATCACTAGCCCGTATTTTCTCTGGAATGAAGGAACTAGAGAGGAAGGAGAAATGTTAGGATATGGTTCCTGAATCCCCTTTTATGGTCTAAAGATAACCTGAGTTGGGTCTCTCTCTCTGTACACTGTGACACTCCATTTCAATGATTCTCTCTTTTCACTGCTTACATTGAAGTAAATTCATTAAGGGCACATTTGTGTACACACCCTTTCCGCGGAAAGAAAAAATTACCACATCAACAAATTTTATAGAAATGGAAACCTTGGAAAAGAATTTCCATAGAATTTAGAAATTTATGTTTGGTGCAAAAAAAATTTCCTCATTGAATTGGTGTTAATGTTGTTTGGTGCGGCTGTGGACTCCTTATAGAAAATGAAATTTTCTTATTTGGTGAAATATTTTTTTGAAGAATAATAACATAACATGTATGTTATTTATTCAATATTAAATAATAACTTATTTAAAGAAATAAGAGTTGTAGAGTTTTGGGTTGAAATGGACAAGAGTGAGGAAAAGTGGGAGAAGTTTTCCGAGGAAATCCATTTTCCATACCCCCCATAGGAAACTCATTTCCACAATTATCAAGGAAAATGCTGACGAGGCAGGAAAGCGTTTCCGTGGAATTGTTCCCCACCAAACGCCTGAAAAATGGGTTTTCCGTGAAAAACCATCAACTTTTTCGCGAAAAAATATTACACAAACATACCCTAAATAAAATTTAACAAGGTAGGTGAAAAATGGGTCCCCCAATACTTTAGATCCGGACTCAGTGACTCCATGACTTAAAATCCCTCATGCCATCACTGATTAAATCCCACACAACCAAGGCGGAGTGGGGGACCTCAAAAAAAAAAAAGTTCAATCAGGAGTGTAACTCCATAGTGGAGCCCGCCACTCAAAAATCCGAAATGCTCAAATTGATGGCCTTTTTCTTCAGTGGAATGCACCCCAAATTTTAGTCCAATTAATGGTTGTTCCACAATAAGATTCATTGCATGATATTGTTAATCACATGTTTAATTTTATAGTGGGACGAACTCCTATTGGAGTAAACTTTGATGGAAACTCAATGAAGGGAGGGTGGTCATCTTGAACTTTTTGAATATTCAATTAGTGCATGGGTGCTACTGTAGAGCTTCACACTCCTTATAGGAAGCATGGACAAGATGCTTGTACTCTACATTTTCATGTCATTTAAACCTTGTCCTTTGCCCCTTCTCAACTTTTTTTTTTATTTTTTCTTTTTTGCCCCTTGATATCTTTTTTTTCCCATCTTGGTGTGTTATGGTCATCTTGTTTTGCCCATTCTCAACCTTTTATCTTCCTTTTCTTCACCCTTTATTCATCTCAGAATTCAAATCCTCTCAAATTTGACACTCATAATTAGCATATCTCAAACATTTTTTTGTTAAGTAATTATCAAGTTTTGGATTTTTAAGATTTTAATTCAAATTCTGAATTTTTTTTTCTTCCAGGTTATGCTATGCAACTGGGGCAAATCACCCTTTCAGAATCTCATTCTCAAGTCCAGAGTACGTGTGTGCCAAGAGGAAAAGGCAATGTCGCAAAAGGGATGAGAAGGGCACAACTCAATCGATGGAAGACTGCTGGAACCACTATGAATGCGCCTGACAGCTGATGTGGAGTCGTAGTCGGCGTTGAGGGAGAAGAAGGAAACAAACAAAAAAGAAAATCGGGCTTCTAAGCCCTAATATATATGAACGGGTCGAATGAGACCCTTAATATTAAAAAAATAAAAAATAAAAAACGTCGATAAGGCCCTAGTAGAGAATGTTAAAAAAAATACGTTTTCGGGCAATATGACTTATTTGGTGTAAGGGTACTTAAAATTACATTTTCGGTATGGTGGTCAACTAATTTATCTTTTTGGGTAAAATCTTCAAATATAAATGTACATTTATTTACATATATTCACTATAGTCAATGCAAATTAATAAATTTATATATGCAAGAACAGTATTTCAATAGGGAGAATAAAAGAAAAAATATTACAAATCACATAATTTATTAGTCCAATTTTTCAATATAAAAGATCAAATATTAGTTCCAAATCACATTTTACTCATCTTTTTTAAATTGTAGACCCCATTTATAATTACTTATAAATTAATTTTAAATATTTAAAATTAGATTTACCTATCAAATGGTTTAAAATACATATAATTTATTAAAATGAGATGACTCAGTCGAATCTCCCATACTTTTGACTCAAGATCAACCGGTAACACCAAAAGCTCGAATTATTAATGAACGACATAACAATGTATACCAAGACATTGTACTCTAGTGACTCTACAAAATTCAAAAGCATCATCTTTCCCTTTTGTGTAACTCCTTCATTCACAGTGTGATAAATGTTAGAAAATATCCGAATAAAAATAGAAAATCGGTATTAATATAGTTTAGACAATACTGTATATTTTTTTATTCTAAATTTTTAAAAGTTAATTTATCCTTTGGGACATCTTTTATGATATTTTCAAGAAACCAAAAGTCTTAGAATATTTCGTATCTTCACAAGGCGGCGATTTCTTTTCTTTTTTTCATTCTTTCTTTTTCTTTATGTGAAAGGAATGTTTACTAAGCAAAACCAACTAAAATCCAACATAGATAACTACTTGGGCCAAGTATCAGCCCAACTGAAATTGGCGGCGTCAACAAAGCCAAGCTTGGTCAATCGATGAGCCGCCTCATTCCTTTTTCTAGAATATAACTAAAATCCATACTATCAAAACATCTAGCTAACAAAGGGATATCCAAAACGATGAAACTAATACACCAAATCTTCATTGCCTTTTCGCCTTCAAAGTTAGATCGCCAAACAAGCATCCAACAAATTAAGAAGTTTAGAAATACCTCTATCTCTAGCCTTTTTCTTATATATATGTTTGCTATCAGAGGATTCCCAATCCTTTGGGCTGGATTAATCCCTTCGGACCCAGAGGGAAGCCGAGTAAACTCCCATGTCGCCTCAGTGTGGTAGTGCAGTTTCGAACCTACAACCTCCGGATACAAACCGTGGTCGTAAGCCAATTGAGCTACTCCTTGGAATTCATGTACAAAAAGTATCACTCTCAGCCTCTTTTGAAGCAAAGAGATTTTTACCTTCGGTCACATTTGCATTAAGAGCAAAACCATTACAAATCGTTAAGTAATCAAACATAGAAATAACTATCAAGAGCTTTGTAAAAGGATTTTGCAAGTCTCTCTTTTTGTTTAAATTCGGGTACGACTTAACGGCTCTATTGATACGCTTCTTTTCCTCAATTAAATATTTTGAGATAAATAATATACTCTTCACATCTAGGATATTCTTGTAGAGGAATGTCTGCATGCGGATGTCCCGATTCAAATGTTAAAGACATTAGGGTGGCTATAAATAAATGGAGGCCCCCCTAAATATCATGGCACACACTCATTAGATGCAAGGAGAAAATTCCTCCTGCTGCATATGCAATAATTTTATCAAACCTTGTTCCAATGCCCCTAAATTTAAACTCATTTTGAAATTATATGTTACTATATAGAAAATGTCCTCTTGAGAACAATATTTGTGCGAGTCGATGACCCATGTGCGGTCTACTTTTTTTTTTTTCACGAGGCGGCTGCGTACCATATTCATGCACCTATTGACCCATGAAGGCAAGGTTCATCCAGTGGGTCATGGGGATCCCTTTTCTATATTGGCATGGTTAGTTCTTAGAAGTCTTCCAAGTCCAGTCTATACTTTTGTCCTAAATTTTTGTTTTTTGTTATTATACTGTTGTTCCGAACATCGCATTTATTTGATTTGATCAAGGAACTTTCCACTAGGGGATGGTCCAAATGTGCAGGCTCAATCTAATGGGCCCACATGTTGGTTTTTGCATTCGCTCATAATTTCTTTTCCTGCCACTACCTAAAAGTCCTTGTCATGGCAAGTAATTTGTTTTTTTCTCATGTGATCTACAATATTCTCATCATCTTCACAGGATTTACCTTCTTCTGAGACAAAACTGATTGTGGGTTTTTGTAGTGCTGACATTTTTTAATGAATCGCTTTCATTATTCTATATTAGAATGTTCTTTTTCGAAGCTTTTATTTAATTGTTTCACATAAATGTTATAATAAACTCTTCAATTTAAATATCCTCCACAAAAATTTCAAAACTCCTAGTTTCGTTCTGAGTGGATTTCTCCATAGTTATTAATTTTGTATCGTTTCAGCGGAAATTTTTCGTTTCAATCAAGTGACCAAAACGAAATTTCACTTAAAACTTTTCGTTGAGTTTCGGTCAATTTCAGCCAAAATTCAAGATTTCGGCTGATTTTTCAGCCGAAATGGTATTTTACATAATTAAATTATTATTTTTATATATACATATATAATTTATATTTCTTATATTTCCCCAAAATATGATTTTAAAAAGTTTTACTAGAATGGATTAAATCCATATTTTTTATTTTTATTTTTTTACATATATCTATGTATATATAATTTTATATTTTCTCCGAAATGTAATTCCGATAAGTTTTGCTAAAATTCCAAATCTACTGAAATTCTTCACTTTGGATGCCAGACCAAAATGGAGTTCGAAACGATACTGACAACTATGTCTTTTCCCCATACACTAGTTTATCTAACTCAAAGATTATTTGATCTGATCAAAGCTAATTTCGTGCTTAGCAAAGTCTATGGTTTTTAAATATCCTGAAAAAGGTTTTATGCAGAAGTTAGAAATTCATTCTTGGTGCAAAACTTTTTGCTTCGATGAATTGGTGTTAATGTTGTTTAGTGTGGCAAAAGGGGGTGAGGAAATAATGTAATAATGAGGAGAGAAGTTTGTTGCAGAAATAGACTTCCCACGCCTCCATAGGAACTCGATTTCTGGAGTAATCAAGGAAAATGTTGATGTGGCGAAAAGGCATTTCCATAGAAAATTATCGTACCAAATGTATGGAAAAACAGTTTTCTATAAAAAATAATACATTTTATGCATAAATGGATTACACAAACTTGCCCTACTAGCAATTTCCATGGAAAGAGAAAATTGTCACATTAAAAAAGTTTATGATTTTTAAATACCTCGAAAAAGGTTTTCCGCGGAATTCATGTTTAGTGCAAATTTCTTCCCTCAATGAATTGGTGCTAAAGTTGTTTGTTAGGGCTGCAGATTTCTTATTGAAAACTAGTACCGAAGAGTGGAATAAGAAAATGAAGTAATAAAGAAGGGATAAGCTTTATGCGGAAATGGACTTCCCATGTCCCCTGCAGTAATAAAGAAGGGATAAGTTTTATGCGGAAATGGATTTCCCATGCCCCCCCCCCCCCCCCCCCCCCAAGGAACTCTATTTATAAGAAAGAAAATACTGACGTGGCGAAAAAGTATTTCCGTAGAAAATCACTGCACAAACGCATTGTAGGTGTAGAAAGAATATGACCCACAATAATCGAGGTGTCTTAGAGGACTTATCCGAATGAAGAAGATGATCCGCTGCCTGAAAGCCTGAAAGGGAAGAGCAAACGGTCAGAGGACCCTGGCCTGAGCGGCGCAAGGCTCTCCATGCCTAAGTCAGTGAATGAACTGGAACAAAGGAAGGAGAGGAAGAAGAGAGGCAGAGTCACGACTCTCTGGTTTGGATTGTGCGTACCTTGCATGTGAAATGAGGCTCTATTTAAAAACGATTTGGACGATATTTTGGCATGGATCCCGTGTTTTGATAGGGATGTCATCATCAGCCCACAAAGCAATAAATGCGGTCCAATCCAGCCCACTTTGCATTTAATGCCAGTCGGATCAGCCCACATCGCATTAAATGTGCGTCATGTTGGGTCAGATCCTGTTGGGCGCCTTTGGCGGTAGAGGTACCATCGGATCCACCCTCGGGCCTTGCCCTGATTTGGCTTCAGCCGCTGGATGCCGCCCTGTCAGTGATCTGGCGAAGATTGTGGACGGCTGGATGTCGCATCTGTCTCGCTGGCTCGTGCCCCTATTCCTCCACGTGTCTGATGACGTGGAGGGGCGAGGGGCGCGAGTGGAGATTCTCTTCTGTCTTCGGCTTTCGTCCCGGCACCTTTGGCCGAGGTGGAGCTTTCAGCAGGGGTGGGCACCTGGGTAGCCGAGCTCGGCGCTAGCGGCCCGGACCTGTTTGACTTCGGCTGAGGCCTCTGTCCTGGCAGCGGAGGTGGGTCTGGTGCCACGTGGATGGCACGCGGATGGCACGTGAGGCACGTGAGAATGCTTAGTCCCATCTGATGGCTGTGATTAGCGTAACCTTGGAGTTTTGAAAATCTCCCCACACACGCATGAAAAAATAATTTTTCATAGAAAAATAATAAATTTTTTACATAAATAGATTACACAAACATGACCTAAATGGTCTGACCGCTATTCAATTCCCTCTTTAGCCATCACTTGACCCGATGGCGTTGATAGCATGTAGCAGGTTGGATGATTATTGTTAGCCTCGAAAATGCAGTGGCCAGATGCATGATGAGAGAGACATGTAATAGGCCCGCGATGAAAATTGAACGATGCACACTTGCTATTCCCTCCCTATCTTTGCACACAGCAGCAACAAAAAGCAAAAAACAAAAAGATAGTGCTTTACCTGCACAACACCTAAGAATGCTCACGACTAGATTGGGTTGGTCAGTACTTTACCTCCACTGCACTATTAGAATTAAGAATGCTCGTGACTAGATTGGGTTGGGCCAAAAGTCTTAAATCTGACCAATTATTAAATTATCAAGCCCAATATTCAAGCTTTCTATGGGCCTGAAACTCAAGCCTGTTGCTGGCCTAAAATACACAAGGAGTGTACTCGCAATCCAATGTCAATCTAGGTGCACTTTTCAAAAGTACTCTCCTCCTGTGTGAGCCAACTTAGGGATGCTTCCAATTTAAGGGGGTATGTGCTGAGGACATTGAGGATATCCATTGGGCAAGCATCGGTATGATCAAAGATAATTCATACTATCAACTTTAAAGCCTCAAAATCTAATGGGACGTTGCCCATCGGTATGATCAAAGATAATCCTTACTATCAACTTTAAAGCCTCTAAATCTAATGGTTTTTAATTGATTTTATATTTGTGATCAGAAGATATGGCTTTTAATCTTTACTCACATGTCGATGGATTCTACATACAGCGTGATGAGATATCTTTTTGGGCAATGACCGAGGAATGTAGTATTTTTTTTTAATTTTTAAATTTTTTTTTTACAGGTTATATCGCAATACAAAGAACCAAATAAAGTAGGAAAAGAAATAGACACAAAAAGTAGAAATTGGAAAAGAACAAATCAACCTAAACAAAACACCGCAAATTTGCATGCACTCCACTTGACTAAAGAAACTAAAGATCAGCCTCGCGATGATGGATGTTGAAATCAGAGCTATTGACTTTCTCATTTTCTTCAAAGTTTTAATATACTTCTGACTACAACACTTCTTTTTTCTTTCATATACCACTCATTTACTGATGACGGAAGGAATGAGGTAAAAGTTGTGAAAGTTGGCCGCTTCAACTTTGACAAGTAGTCAGCTACTTTATTCTAGGGCCTCCTACATAATTTTATTTTTCAAGTATCAAACGCTTTAAGGAAATTAAATATCTTTTTCCAAGTAAACATAAAATCCCACAAAAGATTACTTTCTATTTTCAAACTCTTCACAAGAATGAGAATTGAAGGACCTTATTGAGACTATCCCTTTTCTAAAAGATAATAGTGGCCACCTAAAATTAATTTCTTTTAAAAACATTATAACAATAGCATTGCATTAATACAAGAACAAATGGGGAGAACCGGGGAAACAAAGAAACGGATCTGAACTCGAATACCCATGCCATAAGCATATGAAATGCACATATAGAAAGATCAGCAAAATATGCCCTTGCTAAGGCCGTGATGAACTTAAATGAGAAAATGGGAGATTTTAATAAATGTATAAAAATTTTAGCTCATTTTAACAAAAGTACACTAAGATTTGAATATTTTGAAATCGTATAAAAGTTTTCCACAATTTTTTCAATCAATTCATCTCCGTAAGAAAATCTTGAGAAATGACAAGAATACCATTATGTCGGTTTTCAAATCTCCCCTTTCATAAATCATTTAACAGAATGATCAAGTCTAATCCAAATGACCCAGTGGGGCCCACTTTAATTACCTTTATGTATGTATGGTTATAAAAGGAATTTCAAATGACTGAAAATAGCTTCATTAAATAGTTATGATCATTAAAATTAAAATGGCCAATCTTGGGGAGGAAAGAGAATAAGAAAAGAATAAAAATTGTCATAAGAGAAGGGTATTCTTGTCATTTCTTAAAAGATTATGGAGAGGATTTTTTTTTTTTTTTTTTTTTGCTGACGCAGGGTGTCCCGGCCCTTTGGGCCGGAGTAATCCCTGCGGGCCCAGGAGGCAAAGCCGGGTAAAAACCCCCTGTGGCCTCAGTGTGGTAGCGCGGTTTCGAACCCTCAACCTCCGGGAGCAAACCGTGGTCCTAGGCCAACTGAGCTACCCCTTGGGGTTAAAGATTATGGAGAGGATGATTGAATGAATTGTGAAAAACTTTTATACTTTTTTGAAGATGAGCCCCATGTTTTATACTTTTTTTAAAACTCCCTAGAAAAAGGGTTAATGTTGTTATAAATCTTTCTAACAATATGGCTAGGGAACCTGCATTTGCCCATCAATATTTTGCCAACCGCACATAAATAAAATCAATTACAATTAACACATTTATAGCAGAGAGAATGCATTCATACCATGATTTTGATGTATTTTTTCATTCATAAAAATAGAGTGCAGTCAGGCTAAGGCTATCAGGTTGGATTTTTCTCTGTTGTATGTAAATGTGTTGTTTGGATTTTATTTTCTAAAATGAAAAGAAAGTTAAATTATATTTCTAAAGATATTTATATAGATACTATTTTGCAAACATTTAGGCTTTTTAATATGTGGTTATAACAACACTGTAGCTTTCTTTTCATGACGTGGGTATCCCTGAAGTCTTTCACCCAAAAGGACTACTTTGCGAGACCCCCTCCCCCCCCCCCCCCCCCCCCCCCCCCCCCCCCCCCAACTTCTTAAGCTTCTCTAGAAGCTTGCTTTGGCCCCTCCATGGTGAGGCCATTCATTAATGGATATCCCCCCCCCCCCCCCCCCAAAAAAAAAAAAAAAATTTGTTTATGGCTCTTTTAATATGGTTTGACTCTTAGAAAATTGGAAACAAAGAAATTGCTGATTTAAAAAAAAAAAAACTTGAAATAAAAAATGGAAATGAAAAGAAAGGAAAGGAAATGAATAAAATAAGAACAAATAAACAAGGCTTAATGGGAGTTGGGGGAAGAGATTTTTTTTAATATTCATTCTAACCATTTACACTTGCCCCAAATCTTATGATCCAAGAGAAAAGAGGAGAAAGCACATCTTAAAGAGAATTTTAAAGTTTTGTTTGTGCAAGCGACGTTTCAACGGAAAAGGGTTAAAATCTAGACATTTCTTCTACTTATTTGGTGCAGCGGTAAAAATATAGGGAATTCCGGAATTTTACATTATCTTTCCTTGCTAAAGAGGTTCTGAAAATCTAAACTACCCTCTCGGAAGCCAAAGCTGCAGGATAGGAAGTCTATGGCTTTGCACAGAGAATTTAGCGGTAGAAAGAGGAGAAGACAAGGCGCTGGTATGCGTTTGGTGCAGCGACGAAATGTCCCGATTTTCCCCTCCATTTGTGTTTCAATTCCAGGATAGCGTGGATCCGTGCTTCCCACCTAGGGTGGTAGGAAATCAATTCCGCGGACCATTTCCTCTTCCACGGCATTTACCCAATAAACCTTAAGGCATGAATAAAGAAGAAGAATGACAAATCCACTTTCTCTTTTATAATTTCTTTTACATTGCAATTTTGTTTATGTTTTTTTTTTCTTTGCCCCCTCCTAAATAAAATTCCTATTTTCGCCCCTGTTGCCGGGTGACATGCGCTCAATCCCACAAATGTTGACCGAGCAAATCTGGAACAGTTTCAAACACAAGATGCGGGGGGTAAACCCACATCTTAGGCTACTCCACTGACTCCCAAGTTGGCATAAACTACATTATAGCTAAAGTCAATAATTTTTATTTTATATAATTAGAGTTTAACTGAAGACGTTTATTTATTGCTAAATAATTTTGAGATATTAGGATTTTTTTTTTGTATGTAGTTATAAGTGACATCATATCAGAAGACGTTAGGTTTTTTTTTTTTTTTTTTGTTGCTAGAATTCATTTTATAAATATCTTAGTTTTTATTATTATTTGATCATACCTTCATAAAAATCTTAATAATTTGTTTTTATATTTCTTAGTATGAATAAAATATAGTTTATCATTATCAAATAGTCAATTATAATTGATAATATTCAATGCCTAATCTATATAAGACATTTTCTACTAGTTAAATAATAGTTTTCAAAAACGTCTTATAACATTTTAACAGTCTATATTTCCTTAAATTATATATTTTGAAGTAATATAAATTTAGTTTTGAATTCTTTAATTTTCTTTTCATTAATTTGTGGAAGTGCAAAAGAATAATACTCTTTATGTTTTCTGATCAAGGCCCAATACGTCTTTGCTCTCACCAAAATACCCAGTAATCCCTATGCAAGTACATTTAGGTAGTTCCTCTTCATCACTATACCAATCTGGGAAAAAAAAAAAAAAAAAAAACTCCAAACTTGAATACATTCCTCTTCCGCTAACGCAATGTAGTTGTGTTAAGGGAAGATCTGGGTCAAATGGGTATGCCAGTCAACTCAGTCTCAACTCATTTTATCGTTGAACAGATCGATAAGTTAAACAAAGATCCCGACATATTTTTGGTCGAGCGGTGTCGGCACTTCGGTATCACACACTGGCACACACCCAAGAATCGATCACTCGATCTTTAGGTTGGTAGTATCACTCTTGGACACCAGGCAAACCTACATAGAAGAAAAAAAAAAGGAGATTTCAAATAAGGCCTTAAGTTTTTAATTTATTTATAAAAGGATACAAGTTTTAAAAAATCAAATTAGTCCCTAAGTTTTTCATTAAGTTTTCAATGAAGGACATCCAGCAATTTAAAGGTATTTTCTAGCGACTTTTTCCTTCAATTCTTATAATACCCAAATTACCACTCATTTAAAGCCATGGATAGCTTTTGACGGCCACTACATGTAGTTGATCGCCATAGGGGTGCAGGTTGATGAAGAGGCTTTAAATGAAGAATTGAATATGGGTTTATTTTATGAAAGGTAATTTGCGTATTTTAAAAAAATTGAGGAAAAAACTTGTTAAAAAATAGCTTTAAATAGACGAGTTTACTTAATTGTAAACTTCCTTTAAAACTTAGAGACTAATTTAAAATGCTTTAAAACTCATGTCTTTTTCTAAAACTAGCAAAACCCCGTGGATAACCACGAAACCACCAAATGCAAAGACTGATATAAATTATTTTTAATAAATTTATTAATTAGTAAACTTGTGAGTCCTTTTTTTGTTGCTAATTTGATCTTTATGTTTTTTTCCAAATGTTTTATTCTTTAGGTGAGGAATGAATTGATTAAGAAAGATTAAATGATCATAGACCTAACAAATTGACCTAATATATTTAAGTGGGACCAAGATGAATGGGGTCCATCATCTCTATTCTAACCGTTCATAAAATCATATGATGCGGGCTGGGACCCTTAATTGATTGATAAAGATCAAATGATCATAGACCTCTCAAATTCATGACCAAACCTAACCTATTTAAGTGGGACCCCCAAGATGAATGGTGTCCATCAACTATATTCTAACCGTTCATAAAACCATATTATGCGGGATGGGACTCATTAATTGATTAAGAAATATCAAATGATCAAATGATCGTAGACCTAACAAATTGACCTAATGTATTTAAGTGGGACCCAGATGAATGGGGTCCACCATCTTTATTCTAACCGTCCATAAAATCAAATGATGCGGGCCGGGACCCATTAATTGATTGATAAAGATCAAATGATCATAGACCTCTCAAATTGACCAAACCTAGCCTAGTTAAGTGGGACCCCCAAGATGAATGGGGTTCGCCATCTATATTCTAACCGTCCATAAAATCATATGATGCGGGCTGGGACCCATGAATTGCTTGATAAATATCAAATGATCAAATGATCATAGACCTCACAAATTGACCAAACCTAACCTATTTAAGTGGAACCCCCCCCCCAGATGAATGGGGTCCACCATCTCTATTCTAGTCGTCCATAAAACCATATTATGCGGGATGGGACCCATGAATTGATTAAGAAAGATCAAAGGATTTAATGATCGTAGACCTAACAAATTGACCAAATATTTTTAAGTGTGACCCAGATGAATGGGGTCCACCATCTTTATTCTAACCGTCCATAAAATAAAATGATGCGGGCCGAAACCCATGAATTGATTGATAAAGAATTAAAGATCAAATGACCAAATGATCATAGACCTCTCAAATTGACCAAACCTAACCTATTTAAGTGAGACCCCCAAGATGAATGGGTCTACCATCTATATTTTAACCATCCATGAAACAATATGATGCGGGATGGACCCATGAATTGCTTGATAAAGATCAAAGGATTAAATAATCATAGACCTCACAAATTGACCAAACATAACCTATTTAAGTGGAACCCCCCAGATGAATGGGGTCCACCATCTCTATTCTAGCCGTCCAAAAAATCATATTATGCGGGATGGGACCCATGAATTGATTTAAAAAGATCAAAGGATCAAATGATCGTAGACCTAAAAAATTGACCAAATATTTTTAAGTGTGACCCAGATGAATAGGGTCCACCATCTTTATTCTAACCGTCCATAAAATCAAATGATGCGGGCCTGGACCCATGAATTGATTGATAAAGATCAAATGATCAAATAATCATAGACCTCTCAAATTGACCAAACCTAACCTATTTAAGTGGGACCCCCAAGATGAATGGGTCCACCATCTTTATTCTAACCGTCCATGAAATAATCTGATGCGGGCTGGGACCCATGAATTGCTTGATAATGATCAAAGTATTAAATGATCATAGACCTCACAAATTGAACAAACATAACCTATTTAAGTGGAACCTCCCAGATGAATGGGGTCCACCATCTTTATTCTAAAAGTCCATAAAACCATATTATGTGGGATGTGACCTATGAATTAATTTAAAAAGATTAAATGATCAAATGATCGTAGACCTAACAAATTGATCAAATATGTTTTAGTGAGACCCAGATGAATAGGGTCCACCATCTCTATTCTAACCGTCCATAAAATCATATAATGCGGGCCGGGACCCATGAATTGATTGATAAAGTTCAAATGATCATAGACCTCATAAAATGAACAAACCTAATTTATTTAAGTGGGACCCCAAAGAGAATGGAGTCCACCATCTATATTCTAACCGTTCATAAAACCATATGATGCGGGCTGGGACCCATGAATTGCTTGATAAAGGTCAAAGGATCAAATGATTATAGACCTCACAAATTGACTAAACCTAACCTATTTAAGTGGAGCCCCCCAAATGAATGGGGTCCACCATCTCTATTCTAACCGTCCATAAAATCATATTATGCGGGATGGAACCCATGAATTGATTAAGAAAGATTAAATGATCAAATGATCATAGACCTAACAAATTGACCAAATATTTTTAAGTGGAACCCAGATGAATGGGGTCCACCATCTTTATTCTAACCGTCCATAAAATCAAATGATGCGGGCCGGGACCCATGAATTGATTTAAAAAGATCAAAGGATCAAATTATCGTAGACCTAACAAATTGACCAAATATTTTTAAGTGGGACTCAGATGAATGGGGTCCACCATCTTTATTCTAACCGTCCATAAAATTAAATGATGCGGGCCGGGACCCATGAATTGATTGATAAAGATCAAATGACCAAATGATCATAGACCTCTCAAATTGACCAAACCTAACCTATTTAAGTGGGACCCCCAAGATGAATTGGGTCCACCATCTATATTCTAACCATCCATGAAACAATATAATGCGGGATGGACCCATGAATTGCTTAATAAAGATCAAATGATCAAATGATCATAGACCTCACAAATTGACCAAACATAACCTATTTAAGTGGAACCCCCAGATGAATGGGGTCCACCATCTCTATTCTAACCATCCATAAAACCCTATTATGCAGGATGAGACCCATGAATTGATTTAAAATGATCAAAGAATCAAATGATCGTAGATCTAAAAAATTGACCAAATATTTTTGAAGTGGGACCCTAATTATGGAGAGGTTTTAGGATAATTATGGTTGGTAATAGGGATCTCATTGAGAGATTTTAGGGTAATTATTATTGGTAATAGGGATATCATGAGAGATTTTAGGATAATTCAAATTCTAATCATGCAATTTCTATTTTCTAGTAGAATACCATTATAGGCTGGCTGCTGCCACGTGTTCTTCTCGAAGACATGCCACGTGTCCTCCTCCAGGAAGTGTATACATCCCTTTAGTAATATAGATAAGGTAAAAATTTAAGGGCTTATTAAAAACTTTCCAAACAAAAAGAGAAAAAGGAAAACAAGGATTGGACATGGTGCAACTTAGAAGGTAGCTAGGATCAGAGGCTTTTTTTCCCCCCCCCCCCCTTCATTGCAAGCGAGAGTCGTCCAAAACGCACACCCACTCTCACCCTCATCCATACTCCATACGTATCATTAGCTGCGGCCCAGAGTGAGATATGGTTGGGTCAGATAATGTCAATCCCGCATTATATAGGCCTTGGATTCTATTGGCAAACGGAATCTATCTAAATTCCAAGGGCCTATTGAGTACTGAGACCACCACAGCGTGCGACGTCTGTTTATTTTCCAAGGAAGAGTACTCATATACTAGTAGTATAGTATGAGTCGTTATCCTAAATGCTCCCTGCGCACCGCGCTGTGGGGCCTCAAAACCACCACCTGCATCATCGAGAAGAGAGGGGCCCTCGGCGGCACCTTGAACTTCATCAATGTTGGATGCATCCCTTCCAATTCCAAGGTATGGGTATCATCAACATGAGTTATTTTGTGCTTATTTGCACTTTCTATTACCTGAAATGGAGTAAAAGAAACATCAGTGGTGGATGCTTGTTTTATTGGTTTCAGTCCATTGTAATGCCTAAATTTTTTTTATTAAAAAAAATTCCATATAAATGTGGAGAATGATTTGTACTTGTTGCACAGATTGATATGAAAAGTTGTGTGTGGTATTTTCCCCTCCAATCAAAAGGTTTGGGACTGAAATGGGATGATGGGTTTTTTTTTTTTTTAGTGCACTGTGTTATGTTTTAGGTCTGACCTGAAACATGGAAGATGTTGATTTGGGGTGACAAAGGGGAAGAAAATACTTATCCTGCTGTTGATGTTGGCTTTTGAAATGCATATGTTGTGCTGAAATATTGGAGCAGTTGTGGACTGGGGCTAGGGCTAGGGCTACATTCATTGTCATGGGGCCTTTTGCTATGCTATGGTGTGTTAGTGTGGATATAGGGAATTTGTTGGCTATGGAAATTCAATTTACAAGTTATTACATTCAATATCTTTGTCAACTACTAGATTCTAGTGTCCTGAATTATTTTCAGGCAGCTGTCCATTCTATTCTGCTGTTTATGACTTTGTCTGCATAATAAAATGGTTCAAGTGAGTGGGTCTCTTCTGTTTCTAGAATCTGTGGATGCTGGAGCTCAACAAGAATGTCTGCAAGGAAAAAGAAGGATAAGAAAATATGCGTGGGCATATTTGTTTAAATATAGGAAATTTGATTGCCAACAACCTGAGATAGAATTAAAAAGATTAGGGTGAACTGACTTGTAGGCCCCGTGATCGACCCTTGGGCATGTGTGCGATACCAATGTGCCAACACCACTCAACCACGGGTGTGTTAGCAGGTAGGTTTGTTTGTTGCTGTCATGGTAGTAGAACTTAGATTTAAAAGTAAAGCAGGTTCTAAAGAGGGAGTAGGAAATTATGAAGTGGTGCTCACACGGATTATTGGTGTGTCGTGCCAAAGTGGATAAACAAGGATTTTGTATATATATTGGAAAATAAAAGAACTTGAAAAGAAGCCATAAAAGGTGGTTTTGTCATAAAAGACAATTTGTGCCATTAGAAGCAATTGGTGTCAAGAAGAACAAGAAAAATGAATTCACTTCTTCTTTCCCATACAAATAACACACACACACAAAACACTTTTCAAGCTTTGTGGGGACATTCGGATTGACTGACATAAGTCATAATTTAAGATGCTTTGACTCCTTGGATTATTCATTTGATGGCCTTGTGATACATGGATTCATTGGCATGGACTTGTATTTTGATATTAAAATATGTGGGATATGAAAAACCCGGTGGCATCTCAGCCTAACTTTCCCCTCAAGCATTCTATGAAAATCATTGTGTATTGGCCTAAAAGGCAACATTCTAAGCCATAAGGCAAAGCTCAATTCCTTTGCACAATGCAAAGTCTTCTTCAAGTCTTTGGTGCCCCCGTGGTGTAGACCTGACTAGTGCTTATGGGTTTAGACTTTAGATCCCTTCTTTACTACCTATAACTGCACTTCCCCGCCACTCTCACAATCATCACACTACTCTACTACACAATTCCACTTCCTCTGCTTCACGGGAACTATTAACGGCCATAACGCCTCTCTTTCTCTCTCTCATGGCTACAATGGCGCGCTCTTTCCTTCGACTAACAGATCCAGATTCGGCTAACTACTGTTTACTAATGTCACCAATCCCTATGCATTTGGCCATTCATTCGCGACAGAACTTTTTATCCATTTCCTCTCCAGTGCATTTCTCTCTTTCTCCTTTTCAATGTGAGGAGATCCAGAATGTTAATTCTACAATGAAAGAACGGTTTGGATCTGGATCTAGATCTCCTAAGATCTCAAATTACTTCATTTTTCTGAAGACAATTGATAAATCATGAGAAGAACTAACCATTATTTGATGTGTTTCGGGAGCAGAAATTTCGATATGCCTGTTGTTATGCGGTGGCAATGAATGGTTGCAGAGGGAAGCTAGAGGCGCCGGTGGAGACGTGCGAGACTCGGACGCTTCCGGCCGTTACAACTCCTGAAATGGCCGTTTCACAGCTCAACTCGGCGATTCTTGGGTTGAAGGCCGATCCGCCACGTTTTGGGTCTGGTATCATCCGTCTTGAGGTATGATATTTGAATTTTTGTGCTCGTTTCATTTTCAACAATTGTGTAATGTCATCCCCTTCTTCTTTTTTTTTTTTTTCCTCCATTTGAATACAAAAAGGGCAAATGATTGTGGGATTGCTGTTCAAAAATCCATAGTGGGCCTGGACCCTACATGCGGCCAATGCATTGTACCGGACCCAATTGAAGAAGGGGTACATATTATTTTTTTTTGGTCTTTTTTTATTTTTATGTTTTTATACAAGGGACTAGAACTGATCCACTCAAACACACTACACATGTCACTGACTAGCTATGCCAGGGCTTGGGGGAGGGTTGAGTTTATTGACACCCCTTGGCTCGACCTGCTTTGGAATGGGCCTGGACGGGTTTTTAAGGTTTGTGGGCTAGGGTGAGGCCTAAAAAGTAAGTTTGTATGGTAAAAAGGTTGGGGCTTGAGCTTCTAAGTCAAAGCTCATTGAACTGCCCTGGCCCCGTTTATGGCTTACTCTTGTTATCCTTAGATTAATTAGGCATGCATTAATTCGGCTCATTTACTTTTTTTTAAAATAAGTTATTTATCTATTATACATTCCAGGACAGCCTTTTACTGTTCCAAAAAATGTCCTACGTGGCACTGTGGATAAAAGGGGCTAAAGTTGAACATAATTACCACTTTTGCCATCAAGAAAGAAAGAGAGGGAGGACAGTTGACTCCACGTGGAAGAGAGAGGGGAAAGTAAGAGAGAGAAAATGAATGAGGGAGAGGGGGGTGCGTGGGGGGGCTGATGGGTTTATTTTTTCCTACTAATCTCAATCTCAGCCGTCTATCATACTTTTTTGTGGACCCCATTTTACTATTCATCGCACTGTTTTTCTCAGAGAACTAAAATTCGAAAAATAAAAAAGCAGGGGAGCCGAGTCCAATTTGGTTGGCCAGAGTGTTAAAAAAATTTAAAAGTTAAGAACATTAAAATTTTTTTTTTTTGAAATTTGGAGTGTAAACTCTTAAATTATAAAAGTTAATAAAACAAAATACTAAAAACCCCCTAAACATTAAAGCATAAATCATATATACTAAACATAAAAAAAAAAAATTAACCTAAACCAGAAATTCTAAGAACAGTAAATCCTATAAAGTCGTAAACCCCAAATCCAAATAAGTTAATTTACGAAAAAAAATTTATCGTGCCAATGGCACGGGTTACCGCTAGTAACATCATATGACTTAATGCCCTAGCATTAGATATAATGATTTACATTCTATTTATCTCTAGATCAAATGAATATGAGGTTGATATTAACTTTTATAAGACTCTAAAATGTATTATATTCCTTTTTTTTTAAACTAAAGAGATGATAAAACATTGATACATTAGAGAGAAAGAGAGAGAGGAAAGGGAGGAGGGGAGAGGGGGAGAATAAACATAAAAAAGGATTGAATGAATCGGTTGGCTCTCTTGATGACAGAGCCCTCCTTTATATAGATATGATTCAGCCTAGCTTAAGCCAATTACAATCGCTTGATTATCATAATACTTCTGGTTCATAACTACCTCCTATTCTACATATAAACAGGTGTATGTTCGTATATATTGGTGGTCTGAGAGACATTGATTTCTATGTTCCTTCACAGCATTTAATTTCAATGTTTAATTAGAAATAATTGACCATTTGCAAGTTAAAACTATTGGGCCTGGGCCTTGGCTCAAGCTGGATGTTATTTGCAAGAGCTGGGCTTGAATGTAAGCCCATATAGCTGGGCTAGCTCTAATTTTATGATTATAAATGGGCTAGGCAGCATGGGCTTTGGCACACCTGAGCCCGGCCCATAAACACCCCTGACAGCATGTATTGATATCGGTATCATTTTCTTTGAAGTTATTGAGATTTTTTTTTTAAATCTTAGATATAGACTAATGTCTATGAGTAGATTTATATTTTTTATTTGAGTCCTTTTTTATCCTTTAATATTTATTTTTAACTTTTTAATTGTAAACCTATGCATATGTTTTGTGATAATTACCTGAGTTTTATCCATTTAAACTATAATATGGCTATCCACAAGAAAGAAAACCAAGAACAAGAAAGAAAAGGAGAAAAAGGGATTATTTTTCTCTTGTTATTTGTACTTCAATACCTTGTAATTATTTTTTTTGAACAGTAACGCAAAAATATATTAAGAATAAAGAAAACTTACACCAAAAAAGGAAGAAAAGGAGTTTATATCAATTTATCCATTTATATCAATGCCTTGTAATTTATGCTTGATTTAGTGAAATTTCTTCTTGTTAGATTGCCTCTGGATGTACCCCATAATCCGGTGAACCACATAAATGTTGGCTTTCTTTATTGCGCTTGGCTAGTAATTTATGCTTGATATAGCGAAATTTCTTCTTGTTAGATTGCCTCTGGATGTGCCCCATAATCCGGTGAGCCACACAAATGCTTGCTTTCTTCTCTAATCTCCTGCACACGACCCTTGTTCATACACAAATGCTTTCTTCTCTAATCTCCTGCACACGACCGTTGTTCATTCTATGTGTCATCTAGAGCTGGTTATTCTGTTTGAGAGTTCATTTTATGAACGGTTTATCATGGTTGGATTCAGCCACCACACCAGTAAATATGCTACTCCTGATGTTGTCAATTTGTACTCAGAATGAGTATTCTCAGTCGAAAAGAAGTAGAATGATAGAATTTCCACATAGTTGTTTTTTTTTTTTTAATTTTTAATTTGTTTTTTGTTGTTTCAATGGAACAATGAATTACCAGGCCTCTCTCTCTCCTGCTTTCATTCATGCAGAGGAGAAACAAAATTCCATCTCTTGAACCTAGGATCTTAGCTTTAGATTAATGAGTAATTCTTCTCATTTATGAACCACCTCATCATCTATTGCCAAAATGGAGGAAATTACCATTTTATACAATAGTTGTCAATTTCCTTTCAGACCCCATTTTGGTTTCACTCTGGACTGAAACATTTTGTGTAGTTCAGCATTTCGGTATTATGTTTTGCTAAAAGTTAAGGGTTTAGGGATTAATATATAACTAAAGATATGAAAACTAGTAAAAAAATGAAATTAATATACATACTATATATCTTTACAACATTCTACAATCAACAATTCAATGTGTTGTTTCTACCTGCCTATTAAATGATTTATAAGGAACATGTGTGCATGACAATTTGAAACTATAGAATATGTTCTCTGCTCTCATCTCCAATTGCCACTGTTATATCCTAAAAAAAAATAAAATAAATGCATTCACATACTTGCAACATTTCAGTGTGGAAAAATTAGTTTCTAAATCAAAATGAAGATCCTTTCTGTTAAAAACAATTGAGTTTTTTAATTTTTTTTGCACTATTCCCTTGTTCAGCTGAAATCTGGTCACTTCAGCTTGTTCAAGTGAACAGGCTGAAGTCTGAACCAAAATGGATGAATAAGGTTGGAAAGGTCTGGGTATGGACCAAAATTTTAGACAGGATTGTTTGGTTAGGTCACCTAACTGAAGCGAATAGTTTCAGCATCTTCTGCCAAAACGAATTGCAATGGACTACTAAGTTGTATAGTTGGATTGATTGAATTATGCATGCAATACCAAATTTCTAATACATGCATAGGATGCTAGATGCAAAAGACATATTCACACATTACAATGAGTTGGAACTTGTGATAGTAGGTGCCAATCCTACAACAAATAGAAGCGATAAGTTGGCTCCATGCACAGCACCAGCTACCTCGCTGCTTCTTTTCTGGCAGAGATGAGAGCAACAGTTTGGATCTCTTCAATGCAAGTAATGGAGAATGCAAAAGTAGACCATCACCCAACTTGCTCAATGTTGCTGGTGTAGGGTCTGCAGTCTTCTTCCAGAAGTTTCATCCATTTTCATTGGATGACTGGAGGTGTATAAGGAGGTACTTGCATTTTTTTTTCTTTTTTGAATAGAGGTACTTATGTTTATATACTTGTCTAATATTCTGAATCTTTGCTTATGAGAAAATGAACTCAGGACTGGACGGTTTAGCTCAAAATGGTTTGATTTGTTCTGTCCATGGCACATAACATGCACTTACCAAAAAATGATCACATGAGAGATATTTCTCATCTAAACTAATTGAGCTAACACTCGTGGGTGGGTGGGTGGGTGGGTGCGTGTGTGTGTGTGTGTGTGTGTGGTGGGGCGGGGTAGTACATGAGCTCCCTTAAGATCATATAACCGCTTCACACTCACTAACACCCTCCCCTGTAGTTGGCACTCACCTCCATTTGACACTTATTTTATTTATATCCAATCGAGCTGATTGTTGGCACCTCTCTTCACCATGCATAAAGCTTCCCACTCAGGGGAGGAACTAGAGCCCCCAGCCCCCTATTGTTCAGTAAATTTTTTATTTTTTTCATACTAACCCCTCAAAAACATTGGAAAACTCCCTAATGTCATGGGGCCTCCATAGTGTTCCTTGCAAGTTCCACTTAGGAGGTCTTGATCAGTACAGTAATGATCTGGTGCAGTAGGCCAATAAAAATCGTGGGGAACAAGGGTGACCCTGGGGAACAATGGATAGGTGGTTCAAGTTCGACACTAGGATGATCATCCTATGTTTTTTTTTTTTTTTTTTTTTACAGGCTCTTGAATAATTCACTTCTAGCTTTCACATTTTAGGTCCAAGTTGTTATACATCTCCATCTCTCCTCTTTAATACTTCAGTTCTCCATGCCGATGATTCTTTTTATTTTCTATTCAGCCACCTGTAGATTTTGTCTTCTTTACTTATTCTTAATTCTAATTCTTTCTTGTTAGTCAACACATCTTAGGCACGCAAAACATAACCATTACGGATTTGAATAATTAGCATCTATTATAATTTAGGCAGCAGAAAGCATGGTAATAAATATCTCTATACACATGCAAACTAAACAGTTAGAAATAGTAATAAAGAAGAAACATGGTTATATGCTTTGTCTTCTTTTGATGCAGAGCTAATACCTTTTCTATTGAAGGTTTCTCTCTAAGGATTGCCCTCTAATTCGTGCATATGGGGCTATGCGTTTTGATGCAAGGACAGACATTTCTTCCGAATGGGTGGGATTTGGTTCATTTTACTTTGTTGTTCCCCAGGTAAATCAACTCCTTTCCTTCCACAGAAAGGCTTTGACCACACTTCTATTTAATTGTCTCGTTATCATGGTTGCTTCTTGTATTCAAAACTCATTTCAATCTCTACCTGTTAGCATCTAAATGGTGTGCTATTAGAAATTGAATGACAGGTTGAGTTTGATGAGCTTGAAGGTAGTTCTATGCTTGCTACAACTATTGCATGGGATGACTCCCTTCTAATGTCCTGGGGAAAGGCAGTAGAAGGGCTTCTAGCTACATTACGCCAGGTCCATATTTGAATGATGAATCATACTTCTCTTTTATATACCTTTATTGAGCTTTTTTTTTTTGGTTAAATCTCAAAATGAACTTTCTCTATGTATAATACATTCCATATTGGTGCAGATCTCCTTTTTTGTAAAGTTGCAGAAGGAAGTTCCAAGAACAGTAGTTCTTAGTAAGAATCATGTCCCCACTAAGGCATCTTGGGAACTTGCTGTTATGAAAGCCTTGCGGATGATCAATAGTAAAGATTCAGATTTAGTTAAGGTACATCGTTAAGTAATAAGGGAAAAAATTCCTCTTTTGAGATTATGTATCACTCTTTTATATCATGCATATTTATGTTTCCTTTAATATTTCCAATCTATTTTGTGTGAACGTGACCTCTAGGATGGAAACAGTAATATAAAGATTCTTCTCGTTTTTCCAGGAACCACCTTTATTAAATCATTAAATTATTTGGTTAGCTCTTAATGTTATGGTTAAAGAATCCTCTCACATACTTCATTTGGTTTACTGAATTTGTCAATTTAGGTTGTACTTGCACGCAGTAGTTCCATTGTTACTGATACCGACATTGATCCTATAGCATTGTTAGCTTGTTTACAGGTATCCATTTATCTCTGAAATTATTCTAACAAAACTGTTTTAGTTTATGTTATTATGTTTCAGACAAAGAATTTCTCATCTGAATGTTTTATAATCAGGCCGAAGGTCAAAATGCTTTTCAGTTCTGCATTCAGCCACCTGGAGCACCAGCATTTATTGGGAATACTGTAAGTCAAATTTGATGATTCAGAAGTGTTTGTCTCTCTCTCTCTTTCTCTCTAAGACATAGAGGGATGCATTGAGCATTTTTATTTCTTGTGTGTGGTCTAAAGCTTATCACTGCATTGGTCTCTTCTAGTGTTTTGCATTTTTATGTTTCCTTAGGGTTCCTTTTTTTGCACTCATCAACTTATGTAAATGGTGCACATGCATAATGGCTACACCCATGCTTAAATACTTATATTGAAATCAAGTGTATGACCCTTGCAATTGTGGTTATTTTCTAACTAAATGCTTTGTGCTATGGAAACTTTGTGATTAGCCAGAGCAACTATTTCATCGGAATCACCTTAATGTTTCAAGTGACGCCTTAGCTGGAACTCGTGCTAGAGGTAGATCTCATGTTCTGGATCTTCAAAGGGAGCATGATTTACTTACCAGGTTTTTACCTTCAATATTCTTTGTTCTAATATTTTCTCTTTTGATTCAACCCATAATAGTTTTGCAAAATGTTTCATTTATTTTTTATACAAAATGTATTTACATTCACATTCACATTTAAAAAAACTCCACTTTTTTAACGGACATCTGTGCAATTTTTATGTTTTTTGTTATCGCGACCTATTCTCTTACTTTTAAGCATGTTGATGGCGGGGTAGTTATTTTCAACCAAAGGGGAGACCATTTGATGGCCCCATGTCGGTCTTCACATTTACTCCTTCAATTTTGGCCCCTTGAAAGACATTCCTTAGAATTCCTAGGAACCCAATACCAATCAAACCAACAGGCCTTATGTCAGTTTGGCAAGCTCTTTTTTTTTTTTTTGATAACCCAAGTTATCTCCCGCCCAGCCCAGCCCAGGAGCCTTTGGCCCTGAGCCCGAGGGACACTCGATTCTGAACACCCGAGAACTAACCCGTAGGGGCACATGCAAACCCTCCTATCCACATGCACTGGGTAAAACTATGGAAGGTGGCCAACGAAGGTAGGTGTCGAACACAAACAAGCTTTTTTTTCCTCATTAAAAAAATGAAAATGTTAGGGCATAATCTCTTCTTTAACCTTGTACTTTGAAAAGACATGTTATCATTCTGTTTCTTATGATTAGTTCCGTGGATCATAATGGAGATTGGGATATGTTTGGAGAATATATACCCTTAGCTCTATTCAAATGCCATTCTCAGCTGATGCGTTCAATGCATTAATCAACTCTACTTTAGTGAGGTCAAGTTGACCGCCGATGTTGAGTCTTAAGAACTTGGCTGGTCCTAATAGATTCCACTATGTCAATTCCATGTAGGACTGCATTAAAGCATGTTGATAGGTTCTCCAAGTTGGCCACCAATACCACGTCTTAAGAACATGGATGATCTTGATAGATTCCCCTAGGTCAATACCATGTACACCCATTTCCATGTACTGATGTGTACACCCTTTGACATCTCAGACATTGAAGGACAGCTCGTATTTTGGTTGGAGGATTTTCTTTATTTTTTATTTTTATTTCTATGCTGTATTACAGTGTGTAAGAGAAGCTTTGGAAAATTGGAAAAATCAAATGTAATCTAAGTTTATAAAAATTCCAAGTGACTACTTCTATGCAGTATGGTTTAAAGCTTGAAATCTTGAACATTTATTTTTCAAAAAAGAAAAAGAAAAAGGAACTAAAACAAAACAAAAGTTTGAAGTACTTACATAGAATCATGTATGACTGGAGTCCAAACTGATCCATATGAGTGCATACTTGACCAATGCACAATCCTTACTCGCAGCATAGTCACAAATAATTTATATCCAGAAAAAAAATTCTTGAAAGCTGAAAAAAAAATTAAAAAACAACTTAATAGTTCCATAGAAAAGCATCATCATCATCATCAAAGCCTTGTCCCAACTATGTAGGGGTCAGCTACATGAATTCTATTTCTCCATTCTGATTTATCTTAAGCCAAATTCTTAGATAAGTTGCACTCTCGGAATGCTGTTATCTCATAATTCATATTTGGGTTGTGACAAAATTTTACGCTGGCTGTCAACCTAACTAACGCAACCCTCCTTTATCTGGGCCTAGGAGCGACAGTTAAATCTGGCGAAGTTTCCATAAAAAAGCATATATACTATAATAGTCGATTCAATAGGCTTCTGGCATAGGGTGTCAACACAACAAATTTCTAGGAAATGATGTTTACTTGATGTATAATATATGATCTTGAAAATAGCTCCATTTAGTCTACGTTTTTCCTGTAAATAAAGTTTTCACTTCTTGACAGTTTTCCAGAAGGCAAATGGGCGGTAATACTTCACCCACACCTCTTTGTTTTTTTTTCTGGGAAGTGTAACATTGACCGCCTTTACATCCTTTTCGTGCTAACTTCTGGGCATACATCAGTTTGGTTTCATATCAATATAGTAATATATCTCAATTCATTAAGGAAATGATTATATTGCATTAGTCATTGACATCGCATGGGACAACTATTGAGTCTGATAAAAAAAAAGTAATTTTTGCATAGAATGTTCTGAACCGAGTGACATTTGTCTTCTTTTCCCTTTTTTCAGTCCTAAAGACGACCTTGAATTTAAAATTGTACGAGAGAGCATTAGAAGAAAGCTAGAGGCAAGTTGAAATAAAACATATTTCTACATGTGAACTCCATTTCTTTCTTGTTTTATGTTAAACTTATTTGTTTCGTCTGATGCATGCTTTCATTAATACATTCCCTGTAGTCTGTAACTGCTCATACATCTTATCAAAGTTTGATTTAGAAATTTCTGTATGATTTTGTTGTGGCACATATGTTCATTTCTGAAATATTGTTCCATGCAGTTTATATGCGACCATGTAATAATAGATCCAAAGAGAGCAATTCGGAAATTCTCTAAAGTACAACATCTATATGCAAAATTATCTGGGCGGTTAAGAAGTGAAGAAGATGAGGTAAATTCGAATTTGGAATATGGCATTTCATCTTGCATTCCTTTTCTGTTCTCCAATGAGACCCATTTACTGTTTATATATTTTTCAACAATGTTCTTTGTAATATCCACTCGTCTTTTCCATCTAAAGTTCAAGATATTGTATAATGTTCTATGTGTGGTTTCTGCCTATTCTTCTCATAGTTCTTGTTTTTTATTTTTTTATTTTCAAGAAATAACTTCCTACCTTCAGCGAGACCTATTATTTAAACTATCCCTTTTGCAGTTTGACATCTTGTCATCTCTTCACCCAACTCCAGCAGTTGGTGGATTGCCTACGGAGGATGCACGTCTATTTATTGCAGAAACTGGTATATGACATCATTTTATGAACTACCTATATTGCAAATTTATTTTTTAATCAAAACTTAAATTTCATTAGCTTCATTACTCAGTTGCCAATGTCATTACATCCATCAAATGAGCATTTTAGCTGCCAAATCACTTTTCATTTGTCACTAATTGTATTGACTATATACTATATTAATTATCATCATCAATGCCTTGTCCTAACTATGTTGGGGTCGGCTACACGAATTCTATCTCTCCATTCCGATCTATCTTGAGTCAAATCCTCAGATAAGTTACACTTCTTCATATCTATTTTTACTACCTCCATCCACGTCCTCTTTGGCATACCTCTTCCACTTAGTGGGAACTTTTCCTTATCGGTGCCGTTGCCGACCTACGTTGAACATGCCCAAACCATCTCAAACGAGTTTCTCTAATTTCATCCCCTATTGTTGCTACCCCTAAATGCTTTCAAAAGCGCTCATTTCTAATTTTATCATTCCTAGTTTTACCACATCTACCCCAACAGTCTCATCTCTGCTACATCCATTTTGTGCACATGTTGCCTCTTGATTAGCCAACATTCGGCTCCATAGGTCATAGCTGATCTAATAGTTGTCTTGTAAAAATTTTCCTTTAATCTTGTTGGTGTTCGTTGGTCACAAAGCACTCCAGAATGTTGGCAAATCAAGAAGCAACATGTGCACTTGTAAGTACTATTTAGAAATTCCATAATTAATATAGTATTTCCAAACATGAATACTATATTAATTATGGAATTTCTAAATAGTACTTAAAAGATTCCCTTGTGTTATGAATTGAGATGGTTTCTAAAAATCCCATGCTTCTTATTCTTTTGAACATGATATACTTTTGTCTTTTCTTATTTTCCACGGGAATATGGTTGTTTTACTGCCTGCCTTATACAAACAAATTGCATATTTAAAATGAAAACTATGAATTTTTGTTGGATAAGATTAGTAGTCTCTACGCTCAAGGATTATGGCAAATAATTAGCAGGAAGCAAATACACCTTGAAAACTGACTGTTTTGTGGATGAGGCGTTAAGATCTCTAAGGGCACGTTTGCGTACACACCCTTTCCGCTGAAAGAGGAAACCGCCACGTCAACAAATTCCATAAAAATGAAAACCTCATAAAAGGGTTTCAGTGGAATTTAGAAATTCATGTTTGGTGCGAATTTTTTTTCGTCGCTAAATGGGTGCTAATATTGTTTGGTGCGGCTATGGATTCTTTATTGAAAATCAGATGAGCCATCACAGAAATAATACCCATCATAGAAATAACATCAGACATATACCCAACTAATCAAAGAAAACAAATCATAATGCAATGGTGATGTTTTGGGTTGAGTTGGAAAAGAGTGAGGAAATGAGATTATATAGGAAGGAGAAGTTTTCTGAGGAAATGGAATTCCTATGCCCCCCAGCCCATAGGAAATCCATTTCCAGCATTACCAAGGAAAATGCTGACAAGGCAAGAAAGCGTTTCCGTGGAATTATTCCGCACCAAACGCATGAAAAATGGGTTTTCTGCGGAAAACCGTCCACTTTTCTCCAGAAAAGTGTTACACAAACATGCCCTAAGACTCCGATGACTAGGCTGTCATTGGATGAATTTACTATTCAATCATTAGTGGGAGATATGGAGGCTGATTTTACAATGCTTATTTCAATTTCTAAACAAGCTGAGCTGTAATCCATAGGTTGACGAGTCTCCTAAGAAATGCAACTTGTTAATTATACGAGCCAATGTGAAGGCATGATGTCCATGAAAATCCTGTGATTTTTTTTCTTGGGTGAGAACTTGAGAGTGAGATACTTAAAATCTTTCTGAAGGGCCATACGAATGGTGTTATGAACTTAAATTTTCTACAATACAAGATTGATAGGACCTTCAAGGAGGCCCCTGAGTCAGCGTGCAACTCTTATCACTGCTTTGATGTTGTTTCTACTCTATAGGTGAGCTAACTAGCTTGATACCCGTGTTCCTAGTATCTCACAAATGATCAACGATTATAAGCACACTAAGAGATGAACTGTTCTTTTAGAACAGCTGACCTCTATGTACAAGTATAGCAGAATGACAACAGAACAATATGAGAAATGAATGCATTGAAGTGCCTCATTTTGTGACATATTATTGTTAATATCTCTTTATAAGTGTGAAACAAATATAGATATGTGATGCCAGAATCATTTGTTATTAAGAAGTGAAACAAGTTTCCTGGAGACTGCTTTAAAGACCCACCCAGTGTGTAAGTACGTACACCATCTTCGTCAAATGTTCTTTAGATTCTCAATGGGTTCAGTATCATCTAAGATAACACCTATAGATGGATTGCTTTTTCTTCATCCACAGATGTCTTCAACTAGTGATCTGCTTGAAGCTTGTAAAAAGAGAGAGATGCTAGGTGATGGGGACATCAGCCCTAATTCTCCAAATTCCTTCAAGATCTACCAGCGACGGAGGCGTAGGATTGTAGATCAAGCCAATTTGTGGATGTATGATACATACCCAGACTTTGATTGCCAAGATAATGAAAATTCACCGTTGGATTACCATTCTAATGACATCCAACGGTTGGATATCTCTGAATCAAGGGTCTGATGGACTTAAGGCCCCATGTGTGCCTTCATAATGAAGGCCCCACATTGGGAAGTGCCATTTGAGAAGAACTAAATTTTAAAAGAGTTTTAGAGGGCCCCAGGAAGATTCAAATGATTTAAAGAGTCCAGAGCAATTAAAAGATTTAAAGATTCAAATGGGCCCAGAGGAATTAAAAGAAATTAGGGGTGCACATGCGCGGTTCAGATCGATTTAGAAGGAAAAGCATCAACCAAACCGAGCCCATCGGTTTTCTATTTCCCCAAACCGAAGCGAACCGCCCATATGCTCAAACCGAACCTACCCGAACCGAAAGGAACCGGTTCGGTTCGGTTACGATTTTTTTTTTTCCACAAAAAAATGGCAGTTCAATTGGTGAGAGACGTTGGACTTCAAGTAACGAAGTGAGGGTTAGAGTCTTCTTCAAGTAATTTTTCATATTCCTTTATATATTTCATAAAAAAATATATATTTATATAATTGGTTCGGTTCAGTTCGGTTTAACCGCACCTCCAAACCGAACCTAATGGTTTGAAGGAAATTCGAACTGTGACTGAACCGATCTAATACAAAACCGATCCGAACTGCCCGATCTAGATCGGTTTAGCGGTTTTTTTGTGCACCCCTAAAAGAAATATTTGAAGAAGGGGTCCCGCGAAATAAGCAAAAGAGGCGCCTTGGGATTCATGCGCAAGTCTCCTTGTGCACGAAGACCCAAGCACATGGCTGTTTTTCTTCTTCTTCTTCTTTTATTCTGTTGCCTTTTATTTTCTTTTCTCTTGTTATTCCTTTTAGAAAGTTTGAAACTTATTTATATGGAGAGACTTGTAATGCTTTGGATGATGGCCATTAATGAGAAAACTGAGTTTCTCGAGTTCTTCAACTTCTACTTCTACCTTTTGTTCTAGTTGTGAGAGATCTTCTCTCCTACCTCTTGGATTGGAGTTTGTGTGAGGCCAATTACAGGTGACCCTTGTTATCTACTTCTATTTTCTTTCCTGCAATTTCTTTTCCTTTCTATACCCTAAATCCATATCACCCCCTCCATCCATCAGCCAATAAACCCATCACCACCACCATCTCCTCCAAGAACCCAAAACCAACCATCCAAACCATACCTATAATCCTCCCAAGACCCAAACCCAACCATCCAAACCATACCTATAATCCAAATCTAAGCATTCCACTTACCCAAAACAACCCCAAACCCAAACCGCACTTAATCCAAAACCCAACCAGCCTGGCCAAACCCTAAGTGTGGGCCCCACCTGACCCTTAATGTGCCCCACTTGTCCTAGCCGAACCTCCACTTATTTTATTGATTTTTTTCATTGTTTCCACTTCACAGATTTGAAATTAGTTAAATCCCCTAAATCTGAAATCAGTTTGAGCCTTTTTATTGCTGTGGGAATATTGTTTCAGTTCTGAATCCTATTTTAAATTCCCAATTTTTTTGCATTGAACACTTGCAAACCCTTTGATCCAAGACATTGCTTCAAATCCCCGTTAAATGGGACAGTTAATCTAATTGAATTGAATCATCCCTAACCAAGTGGAGGTCCTATCTTCCATTAAGATCCCTGCCTCTTCTTACTGCTGGATTGTGACGATGTCTTGGACCAGCACATAATTTTTTTTTACTTTATTTTCAATATTGGATTGTGTGATTAGCGTGATTCATAATTTAAATTGAATTATTAATTCTTAAATTGATCTCACCTTCCATATTAGGTTTAGATTTAATATTGTCCTTCAGCACCGGGTTTTTCAAGAGAAGAAATTAAATCATGACTCATATCTTGGGGGATTTGTGAAAGAGTTTCAAAGCATAGGTTTCTTAGTTGTGGAGTTGCAATCTATGATGCCCAAATACGACATGGATACAGTAGGGACGTGCCATAGACACGGCAGGGACACAGATTTTACATATAAAAAGTGAAGTATTAGATACGATATGACATGATACGTTGCCTATTCTGAAGTATCTGTGCATCAGATGTTGGAATTATGTCATTAGTGTTCTTTTGGAGATCTAATTCAATGTAGAAGCTTACACTACCTCCTTGAAGAGGGTTTTTGAAGCTCAACATCTATTGTAGCTCCACTGGGGATCCAGAGCCCCTCTGGGATTGACAGCGCTTTCAAGAATAACAGAGACTTGCTATTGTGTGTTTTAGGCCAGTCAGTTGTGGGCAACCCAAGCTGCGCTAGTCTTGGCTGCTAGGTAAGGCCAAAGGAGATTCAGAAACTGCTTCTTAGGGCCATTCATTGTGGAAGCCAATTCTAACCAATTTTCTCGTTCAGCTGAAGGAAAAGCCCATGAGCCATGGAGGCCTTACTTTGTTTTCGTATAAAAACCTTACTTGCATCTCTAGAAGGATCATTGATTCATATTCACTAACGCAAACATGAAGCGGATTCTGTTGACAAATTGAGATGTATAGGCATCAGCTAGTTTCTGCATTCAGCATATTGTTTTTTTTTTTTTTAAATCATCTTGCTGGATCAGTGATTTTTATTTCTGGTCATTGTATGCATCTATACATAATACCCCATCACTTCCCAATAAATTTCATCCGGTCTCCCAAAAAAGAAAAAAAAAAAAAAAAAAGGTTCCCCCCTGAAGCTAGCTTTACTCACATACCTTCTAAACCTCTCAAACCTTGCTTCTGGAGACTGGCTGTTGAGAAGGCCTCAACCTGCACACTTGCTTTGGTCGGAAACATTCAAATCAATGGTACATCGTACATGAGGGCATCGTAATATATTTTTCCTTTTCTATTATCATCATCCTCATGATTAATCAGTATTGCTACTGCTGCTGCTCATCTTAGCCTTGTCCCTACTGAGTTGAGGTCGACTATTATTATTAAATGGAGCCAGGAACTACCTGTCTTTCATTACTATTTACTAGTATACTTGAGACTGTTCTAGTGGGTTCTAAACTGCAACGCCTCTGTTTTTTTTAAAACCTAATGGAATGCTGCAAGCTTTTTATGATCAGCTGTTGAAAGTTAGTCTATTTTGGATATCTAGAAAGTTTTGTCGCAAGGTTTATAGTTTCTTTTGCCTGCTATATGTGCAGTTCCCCTAAAATTGGAATGTACAATGTAGGGTTTTTTCCTCCCATGTCGGATGCTTATTTGGAACATTCTGAAGTAATTGTTCCCAGTGATACTTTTAAACTTTTTTTAAAATGTTTGCTAGTTTGCTACTATATGTGAACTTTAGTAACCGTATCTATTTATGGTTGCCTTAGAAATGTTTGACAGGGGAATGTATGCCGGGCCTGTTGGTTGGTTTGGTGGAAGAGAGACCGAGTTTGCTGTTGGGATAAGATCAGCTTTGGTTGGAAAGGTGAGCCAGTTAAAACTCTATCCTTAATCAAGGCTTGTATCTCCAAAACTAATTGGATGACATTCCTCGTGGTCCAAAATTTTGTCATCCAACACATGTTCAGCAGGGCCTTTTATTGCATTATATATATTTTTTTCCTCAAGGCAGTAGCAACACTCACCTTAGACCCTATCCGGAATTAAAACCTGCACAAAAGAGGCCCATTATATTGTGCGACTAGTGCTACAACCACTATAAACCACTACCACCTGTGTTTCATGTATTTGTGTGTCAAGGAGGGCACATGTGACTAATAAGAAAGGAGCAAAAATACGAAAGAAGGAGACAAAGGTAACAAGAACTCTTACAACATTTACATGTATTTTATCTCACGCATCCCCTAGTGTATCAAAATCTGTGATACCTCTCTAACTAAAATACAACAAGCACTGGTCTTGGTACCCCCTGACTTGGTCACTCTCGATCAATGGATTCAATTACCACCAACTTGATTGCCTTAACCCATCTATTGAGGTTTCAATTTCTCTAGTTATAGTTTTTTTCTTGACCCTTTATAAAAGTTTGATCCTGTCATTCCAGACTAACATGTTCTTTTATGATCATTTCATCCAAGGTCGTTACTAATCTTGCCTTTCCTCTTTCCTGGAACTTACTACTTTTTTACACATCATATGGACCCAAAAAACTCAAACAGCAATCCTTGACGTCACTGTTTTCTTTTGTTGAAGCTGTATGTTGGATTTCTTGTGTGCTTATTTCCGATTCTATATTTTCCTGTAACAACACATGCAACTTAGCATGCACATCTTGACCACATGTAGTTAAAGCTTCTCATTTCTTCAGATGTCTGTTTGCCTTATTACAATAATGACCTTTTAATTGAAGTGGCACATACTACTCCACTAGTTTGTCCTTTGGCCAGCCTCTGCTAATCCTGTTATCTATGTCCAACTCAAGCCATCCATTATCTTCTATTTTTTAAGCTAGGTATTAATATCTCTCATATTGCAGTACCTTCTCTATGCCTGACAATGCGACATATATTCCCATAAACTGCAGTGTCGTTCTGTTCCTATAAATGCCTTTATGGACAAATGGCATCCAAGCGAATTGTCTGGTTTACAATAAACAAAGCATAACTCAGATTTCTTGCTAGGAATTACTGAAAGTCCTTATTTTCTGCAATGATTTGTACTTCTGTATTTCTTAAAATCACTGTTTTATCCTACTTAATCGGATACACTACACGCCATTCTCTGTATGCTAAGATTCTATTTTCAATTTTGAATTTTCATTCTTCATTTTACTATTTGAGATGCTTAGGATGTCTGCAAGGCCATTTTCATTTTACCCATAAAAAATCACTGAAGATACCATTTTGTTTTGATTGTAAACAAATATCATTGAATCTGGATAATATTTTTAACAACATCTCCTAGTTTATCAATAGGATTCTGTGGATTCATTTCATATTTATGAGTGCACTGAACCATCTCATTGGCAAAATGCTTTGTGCCCACAATCTTGAATCCCAGGGCCTCGGGACATTAATTTATGCAGGAGCTGGGATAGTTGAAGGGACTAATCCTTCCTCAGAGTGGGAAGAACTGGAACTTAAAGCATCACAGGTCTCTCTCTCTCTCTCTCTCTCTCTCTCTCTCTCTCTCTCTCTCTCTCTCTCTCTCTCTCTCTCTCTCTCTCTCTCTCTCTCTCTCTCTCAGATATAGAAATCATAGTTCATGTGTTCTGTGGTGCAGTTCATCAAGTTGATAGACCATGACATGCCTTTCTCTTATCGTCAAGAAATCAAAAGCATGGGGTTGATGAAATAGAACTGGAATAGATTATCAAATGCAGTTGTCTGTTGAATTCTTGTTCGCGTCGGAGGCGATAAGGATTCCTTTGAATAAGGGAACATTGACGCTTGGAACTCAAATTGTGGGCATCTCAGGTCGGTCCTATGTCGTCTTGTTGTTGTCTCCCCGCGTCGTCGTCGTCATCATCATCAAAGCCTTGTCCCAACTATGTTGGGTCGGCTACACAAATTCTGTTTCTCCATTCCGATCACCATCATCTCCTCATGTCTATTTATTAATAATGTAAAGTGTCATGCCTATGCTCATGTATCCTCTCTCATGTATTAATAATGTAATATAAATGCCATGGCTCCTCATCTCTATGTATTAGCCACAGCAGCAACATCTGCCTAGAAAAGTGAAATATGTGTTATGGTATGTTATATCCTATTTCTAAAGTCCATTTCATCTTTGTGAGCCTTGTATTTAGTCCTAGCCATCTTCCTTGGTGACTCACAAGAACCACTCCAAGTGGACTATACACGTGGGAATGGGACACTTTCCTGCGTTTATGATCAGAGGCACGTTCCCACAAAAAAGAAAAAAAAAGATGATATATCTATGGACATCCCTACCTATGAAAACTCATACTAGGATCCAATGACAATTACTGTTGGTCCATTCTACCCATCTAAATGGTGAAACCAAGGAGGATGTAGTCCTGTGACCAATGAATACAACTGGAGTTAATACCATGGACACATCCTGATGACTTTTGGGAAGGGATAAAGTTACTTGCACTTGGTCAAAATGAGTTTTCAGGTGAATTGCCTGTAACTCTTGTGAATTTGAACTTCCTTGAACATCTTGATCTTCAAAACAATAGGATTACAGGAAAATTACCAGAGTTTCTTTTCCAAATCTCCTCACTTAGAACTCTAAAATCTAAGGAATAACTCCTTGAAAGCTCCATCGCTGATGTTCTCTATCCACTGGCCTCCAAATCCTAGACCTCTCCAGCAACAATCTTATTGGAAGTATTCCTTCAACATTTGGTAATCTCACCGGAATGATAAAAACACCGAAGATATTATTTTCAATTGCAGACATGTTCATCTTCTAATATCGTCTTGCTCTTCATAAAGAAGTTATGAATATTACTTACCAATGAGTTCGAGGTCAAGAAACATCACTAGGCGATGGGTTGAAATATCAGTTGTTAACATAATACAATGGAATTGCCCCAAGACTCCATCGATCGAGATTTGTCTCATAGATTTCAATCATATTTTAGTTTTAATATATTTATCTGCAACACCCAGAAACAGTACAAAAACACTACATTGAGGTTCTTCTATTAGATTCCTTTCCATTGTATGATTATAATTTAACTGTGTAGGGAGAAAAATCCACATTGTTTCAATCAATGACTGTTATGTAAATCTTATAATAACAATTCCAACAACCACTGTCGTGGTATTTGAAAGTGCTGCTAATAATCATATATATATATATATATATATTTTTTTTTTGGGGGGGGGGGGGGGGGGGGGGGGGGGGGGTTTGATACATTCATATAGTTAAGGACGAGTTTGGTTTGTTTTTTTGGGCTTTTAGCTTTTGAAAAGCCCAAGACTTCTCAAAATCTAGTTTGGTCGTTATTCTAATAGGATTTTTAAGAAGTAAACTTATAAATAGCTTTGTTGGAAAAGCAAGTCTCAACTCATTTCACTTTCAAAAAATATATATATATATATATATTTTTTTTACTTTTGTAGAATATGAGCTGAAATATGGCGAGAAGCATACGCTTTTTTTCCCTATCTTCTTTAGGGGCCTTTTTATGAAATCCAAACTATTCAACATGATCAATCATCATGTGCATTGGTCCTAGGTTACTCTAATGTAAGTCCGATCTTTAGATTGATCAACTTTTTTTAAATTTTTTTGGTAACCCAGCAACTGGTATGGGGAACCATTGAACCCAAGTCTGGGGAGGGGAGGAGACCTCGAGTGAGGTATGGGGGCCATCGGATGAGGGAAGGTCGAAATGAGTCCTTAGATGAAGAAAGGTGGTATGCCAAGGATTCGAACCATGGGCAGCCAAGTGAGAACTTACGCCTTACCACTGATGTAAGAGGCCTTTCTCCATATTGATCAATTGTTTAAAGCGAGTAAAATACACATATTTTACATGTGAGAATTTCCTGGGAGTGAGATTCTTCATAGAACCAGTACATGAGTTTTAATTTCTAAGTGATCTGAATTTTAGACATAGACCTTACTAATGGATCTATATGCATGAACATAGAGAACCAAATGATGCAGTTCCTTACTTGTATGTCTTTTATATATATATATATATATATATAAAATAATGTTAGCAATGCCACATGACTTTGCCTTTTGACCCATAAGATTTAGTTGAGACCATTACATGTCTATAATGATTTTATATATTATATAATTATAATATATTAAAACTTCATTTTCTATTACCATAATCAAATAGCCCCGGATGCTTATGCAGTTAAAAGGAATATATAAAATCCATATTGTCCAAACAACTTTTCTTATAAAAATAAATTAATTTATAAGAAACTAGTTTTATGAAATAATTTTTATCTTTTCAGAAACCAACCAAACACCATAGAAAAATTAGTTTATATATAAAATTCATCTTTTGGTTTTATACAAGCATAGAGCCCATAGGCCATACGATGCATGGGTTAGGTCTTATACAAATTGAATAAAAAATCAAAATCATTACTCAAACCAAGTAGCAATTGATTCCCATTATGATAAAAAATTTGCAACAGAATTCTCTCTCTGAAATTCAAAACAAGGAAATTTGTCATCAATGGCCTGTAATAATTCCTCCCTCCATCTTCTTCTCTTATTTTTTTTCCTGAAAGCATAAAATAAGAAAACCTGTAATTGTATTTGTCTTTTTTTTTCCAAATTCCAAACGTCTAAAATTATGATTTTCAACTAATTTGGTTAACTATTTCTCACACTCTTAAATTAAGATAAGTATTTTAGTTCACAATATTTGTCAAATCTTTCTGCTATTTCTAGAAAGTATTTCTATTGCCTAATGAAAAATTACATAAGAAAGGCTTTAAGAACTTCTATTATGATGGAAAGACTTGCAATAAAAAGTCTTCTTCTTTCTTTTTGCAAATTCAAAATAAAGAAATAGATTATTATATTTATGAAGGATGCATTTAAACCTTAATATGGGTTAAGGCCCCAAATCAATTTCTCTTTTAGAATTCAATTAAGAAAAATTAATAACTTATATTAGAATTAAGCAATCACACAAAAGAGAAGGAGGCACACGATTTTTTTACACGGAAAACCCTACTCGAAAAAAATCACGGGTCTCACCGTCTAGACCACAGACAACCAAGCACTATATGAAACAAAAGTTACAAGTACTCACGGAACTTTCCCTAGTTGCAACTCAACCTAAGGACTACAATGATTGCGTCGATGTCTCGCCTTACACTTGCACCGTGCTTGAGTCAGCCATCATGAACGCATCTTTAAGGTGAATCTACTGCAAGTGAGTATATGAAGAAAGCTCCAAGGTTTAACACTTCGGCTATGCAACAATGGATGGTCTAGAAAAGACAATAGATCGATCTCTCAAAAAGTTCTAGGGTGTAGAATAGGAGACAGAGGTAATAGGTTTTAGAGAAGATGAGTTTTTATAAGCCTTGTTTCGTGGGTTGCTATTTAGAAGGATTGGAAAACAATAAGAAAGAGTTTCCAAATAAAATTCTGAAACTCGCGTGATGCGCTCGAGCGCGAGTCCATGGCCGCTCGAGCGCGTGAAATTAACTTGCAGTTATTTTGCACTTTTGTGCATCTTGTATGTCAGGCGCTATGAGCACGAAAGAAGAGAGCTTTAGCGCATGAGCTTCTGGTTAAGGCCACGCTCTAGCTTGTGTGATCAGGTGCTCGAGCGCCAAGTGTATAATCTTTAATTATTCAATCCGGACAGTCCATCTACAAAATATAGGAATAGATCATGAATCCCTATTTTGTCCATATCTCAAGAAATTTGCCAACACTCAATATCCTTACAATTTATCCTTTCTCAAATTTCAAACAACTTCAAAAGTTTTGGACCTTGGATCTTGATATCTCCAACATCAAATCTTCAATCAGGTTAGTTTTTGGATCACATTTATTCATGTGTACACTTTTTAATCTCCTCCCTCCTTATCTAAACATATTTCATCTTCCAAGAGAACCTACCAAGCTCTTCCAACATGAGATAGGCTTGGGTTTTGGCTGGCCCAATAACTATTGTATCAGTGGGCAAATCCAAATTCCCACTATTATAATCATCAAGTTGCCAGTAACTAGTCCAATGGTTGGACTTGAATGGTTAAAGACAAGACAATCAAAGTCAGGACCATTGCTGAACTATTGATGAATCAGTGGCAGGGCAACCAAGGTACCAACTTAGGATCAACTCCTGGTCCCCAGGTTGTTGGAAAAGTTTCACTCCCAGGCCAGTTTGGGCCAAAATAAAAAAAATGAGATGACTCATAAAAAAGAGTCTCATTAAGTTGGTTGTTTAAACCACCAAAAGTAAGGATCAAATCAATTATTTATGTGGGACCGAGCTACCACTCGGGGACCCGGTGCCAAGATCAAAGCTTAAATGCGATTAGTGAGAGCTTTTGGTCATCTATCAGTGAAGAAATTAATGACGTTTAACCCTTCATGATGGAAAATGTGAGCATGTGAGCTATACCAAAAAGTAAATTAATGAGAGATGGAAAATGAATGTCCATCTATCAGTGAAGTAAGGGCTCTTTTAGGTAATGTTATTAAACTCTTTCATAGAAACAGAAGTCCGAAGGTGTAGTCAGATTTGAAAATCCTCTCTTGTGAGGAAATAGTATTAAAAATACTTTCCAGGGAGGCAAGTACAGCAGCAAATGCAAAAATCCAAATTTGAATCAACTACATTTCCATGGATTTCTTGCTGCAAACACGCGAGAAAAGTGAATTTCTAGAAAGTAAAGGTCAGTGAGTACTAAAACGTCCATTATACGAAGCTACACGAGAAAAGCGAAACGGTCAGAAGTCCGAAGGGAGGCATCGTACGTACAACTGCACTAAATGCGAAAATCCAAATTTGAATCAACTACATTTCCATGGATTTCTTGCTGCACAAATACGCAAGTGAATTTCTAAAAAGTACAGGGCAGTAAGTACTAAAACGTCTGTTATACGAAGCTACACGAGAAAAGCCTAAACATGACCATCCAAATGGAGTCCATCGAGTGCACCATATAGATGGGGTCCACTTTTTAGTGCCTTTTACACCATTGTTTCGTGCTTCTTTTCTTGTGATAATGAGTCTTGTATAATAGTGATGCGTGATTTTCAATCCGATAACCCACAAAACAAGACACCCCTTGTTTAATGAGGACCAAAAAATCCTGCTTTGAAACTGTGCGGCACTCCCATAGTGAAAATCCCCCTTTTGGTCCATGACCTTCTACGGTCCTATATCATTTTAATGGTTAAATCTACTTACTCTCATGGCAGGCAGCCAAATCAAACAAGGAACAAAAGGAGTTATGAAAATGCAGTGATTTGAATAGCACAAAAATGCACCGGGCCAGAGAAGGAAATCAAGTGTGGAAGAGAAACTATCCCCGACTACACCACCTATGCCTGATTGGCCTGGATTAATCATAGTGCTTCCATCAAAGCTTGATCTGAAGAATCGCAAGATTGGGGGGACCAAGTTGATTTCTTTTGAATCGAAGCAACAGAAGAGAAAGATGTAATTTTCCAATTTGACACCCAAGAGGCCACCTAGAATCCCACCTTATCAATCAAAGAATCTAAGGAGGAAGATCTACTATCAAAGCATCCCATGTTCTTCTTCATCCATATAACCCAAATGATAGCAATGAATGATGTTCTCCTCATGGACCTATCCCTTGCCTAACCAACCGTCATTTTTCAAGCATTAAATAATGAGCAAAGAGAACCATGAAGAACCCAGCTACACTCAAATCAACTAAGCATAATCCTCCACAAGAAAAGCATGCCCTACAATTGAAAAAGAGATGAACCATCATTTTCTCACATGTAGGGTTGCAAACGGGTATCTGACTCTCCGATTTTTCGGAAGTTTTGAGTCGCTAAAAATCGGGTTTAGAACCTATTTTAAGTTCCAATTCATAAACGGGTTTGGCTCTGAAATCCAATTTAGGTTCCGATTCATAAACGAATTCGGTTCTAGATCCATATAGGTTCCAACCCGAGACCCAACATATGAGCATTTGATATTGCAAACTAGACCTAGTAGACGTGATGTTATAAGTTAAATGATATGCTTGTTTTAAGAAAAATAAATAAATAAAGAGAAATTAGATTCCAATCCCCTGTGTGGATCCGGTTCCGGAACTAAATCCGAGTTTTCCTATCAGAACCGTGTCGGAACCAAAGTCAAAACCGAATCCAAAACCTTATTTAGAAACGGATTCGAATCCACTATGATTCCAACCCGGAACCGTCCCGTTTACAACCCTACTCACATGCTAATGCCAAGCATATGAACTAAGCCTTAATAATCATTATCCATGGTAAGGATTGAGGATACCATCTCACCAAGCTAATTAACCAAGCAAAGGTTGTTGCAGAAGTAATTAGAATTGATCAATGGAGATCACCTAAGTTAGATTACTTAGAATGTCTTGGATTGTCAAGAGATATTTGGGTACTTTTGTGAACTTTGTAAGTTATGGATTCTTCAAGGTTCTTTTTTTTTTTCTTTTTTTGAATTATGGATTTGTGTATAATATATCATGATAGGATTTATAAAGTTCGATTTTACAGGTAGGTCTATTAATAGAGTAGTTTTCATTTATTTGTAACAATAAATTTGAATCATCATTAAGAGAAAATTTAAAAAAATTAAGAAGAATACAAGCTCCTATTATCTTTTCTTACAGGTCCATGACACTATAGTGGCAAAAAGTTGTTCCTCGAGAAGACCGTATAGAGGAGACTTTGGTGGAAAAAAACCGAAAAAGCCTTCCATGTCTGAACAGGCCCGGCCCTGGGCAAGGGCGGGAGGTGCGACCGCCCAGGGCCCATTTTTCAGGGAGGGGCCCAATTCCAAAAACTGAAAAACGTTTCCACTCCCTTGAGCTTTTCCAGCGACGCCTGCTCGTTTCTTCCTGCCCAAAATCCGAACCTCAGATGCAGCCATGCAGGCAGCCATTAATCTTACTTCTTAGTTCTTATAAATTATAATTGAATAATCTTATTCAGTTATTCTATAAATCTATAATAGATTTATTATTTTGTTACAATATGTAATTATGTATTTATCCGATGATTTGATTATCTGAATATTGAAATTCTGAATCATATGATTTTTTCATAGCTTTATACAGATAAAATTTGAAAAATGAATAACAGAATGAGGTATCTTTAATTCTTTATATCTGCCTATTTGGTTAACTGGTTTGAGATGGTTTATGGACCACTCGGCCACTGCTCAATCAAAATAGCCAAGCATAAATATAATTATCTATATTTTATAATTTTTAAGCTATTAGCAATAATTTTGATGTATGACATTAATATTAATAAATAATTCATAACTTCTAGTCACATTTAGCTTGACTTATATGAGAAATTTATTTATTTATATATTTAAATGTATTTATCATATGATATGATTTTTAATAAAATTACTATTTTTGGGCTAAATATATGAAAACATGTTATATATATATATGTGTATATATTAAAAAACTGTGAAAATGAATAAAGGACCCATTTTAGTTATTCGCCCCGGGCCTTTGAAAAGTCAGGACCGGCCCTGTGTCTGAACAAATATAAGAGAGACAAATGGAAGAACTCAACCAAACCTATGGATGGGCTAGCCCTAGTGGGGCCCTTTCCACTAGGGGTCAGGCCCAAAGTGCAAGATATGGCCCAATGAGCCTACAGGTGGGCCCCATGTCCAACATATTTTACTGTCAGTCTATGATTACAAGAGGAAAAATGAACTTTACCAAAGAAAAAAAAAGGGCAAAAAGAGGCTATTCAAGATGTGGATACTTGCATTCCCACCAAAAGTCCATCCTTGTTACACCCAAGTCCTCAGACACAACCAGTATTTTACCATATTTTCATCATCTTTCCTTCTAATGAATTGTATTCTACTATGATAAATTGAACAAGAGTTTTTGAACCAGTATTCTGTTTTAAAAAACCTTAGCAATGCAAAGTGCACGGAAAAAATCAACCCCATTCAGTTTAACTTGATCTATGAAATGAGGTGTTTTTATTTAAATTGTTGTAAATGTGGACCGTTAATAATGAAGTAAAGAGGTATTGTGTTTGATATCTATCTTCATTTATCACCTCCTATAATTTTACCCGGTGCATGTGGGCAGGAGAATTTACATGGGATTAATTCTCAACCGTCCAGAATTAAGTGTTCATTGGGCTCAGGGCCAAAGCCTTTTGGACTGGGCTGGATGGAAGATACATGTGTTATCAAAATATCTATATAGACATTTAATACGAAAGAGAGAGGATAATTGATAGGGTTGATAGGGTTGATTGCTTGCACGTACCTAATCCCCGTCAAGATTTTTTAGTGCCCTTACTTCCATGAGCAAGACCCATCAGGTGAGCCATAATTCAGCTCATAGGCCTCACTATCTTACCAGACCATGAAATAGCTATATTAAATTATTGTACCAAAACTAAATGAAAAATTATAAATAAATAGGAAAGTTCTGAAAAGATATGGTTATGATATGGATGGCCTTGAATCCCTTTAAAATCTTGTCAACAAAGGATGGGTCTTGAGAACAACCACTTGCTCAATTTGTTGGAATCTCGCATCTCATATGGATGACCAAGGATTCCCCATGCTTATACTAATTCTCTCCTTGCATGTGGAGGGGCAGACCTATATAAAAGCATTTGAAGGCGGCCACACCCATTGAACCTGAGTCCGCTTCTAAATTCCAAATAAAAATTTCCGGTCCACTTCTAAAACCCATTTGAAATTTTTTTCTTTCAAAATCCATATGAAATCATGAGTCCACTTCCAAAGTCCAACTTCATATTTGGTCAACCCTCGTCGTCAGACTAAAATCCTAGTCCTGCCCCTGGATGTGCGCCGCGGGTACTTTCATGGGTCCAGCCCCTTAGCTTGAATAAAAATTAAATGAATAAAATTGCCCGGTCTTCAATCCCCAGTATACTACTTTTGAAGGTATTTGAGCCCTGGTGTAGCAGGTTGACTTGTCTTTTCTTGGGTCTTGCCAAACTTGAGTGGAGAAAAGACTAAAGGTGAGTAGAATATTGGAAGCGTTGGCCGTCTTTACATTTCATAGATGAGAAACTTTAATGCTTACAATTGCATTGAATACACCGTTGAGAGTAATTCATGTGTTTTGTGATCTTGAGACCACCTTTTTTATGTAAAAATCCCTTATCAGGCTAATCAAGTTGGAGCACAATCAGACGGCTGTGATAGCTTGTAGAAAGCTTGGACGGTTGACTTCACCCCAAAAAAGCAGCGACAACATGCTTGATGAGAGACTTGAAAGTGGCCTGGGGCTGGAATGAACTTTGAGACTTTTGCACTACACATTGCTCATTTGTCCCCCCGTGTCTCCTTGGTGGTCAAGTAAGAAGATTTCAGTATCTAATTCCAACCCATTCATTGAGTGTAAAGTATACGCCTTTTGGACTTTGAATTCAGTAGTAGGCAAAGGAAGAGATTGTCAAAAGTCAACATGATCCCTTAAAAGACAAACCAACGTTACTTTCCACCCAACTTGGCGCCACATTTTCAAATCCACTAGCCCCTCAGTGTTTGACTAAGCAGCACCACTTCTTACTTCACAGAACAGAAGGGTCTCTTTTTATAGACAGTGCCCACTCCATTTTACTCAGTTCAAAGGAGTGTACAGCTAGAGCAGAATTGTAAGTGCCTAAAAATTAAGGACTTCAATGCAGGGATTAGGGTCTCTGATTCGGATGATTTGGATGAAGTTTGCTGTGGCTCCGACTGGACCTGAAAAGGAAGAGAGGGAAGAAGCGTCAAAGGACCCTGGCTGCAGGCAGCGCAAGGCTCTCCGATGCTTAAGTCAGTGCAATGAACGAGCAGGGGAGAAGGAGAGGAAATTGCAGAGTGATAGTGTGTATGATGGGTTGCGTACCTTTGGATGGAAGTGGATGTGCTATTTATAGGCGATGGGGTTGACCTTTGTGGGCGAGTTCCAAGACTGGGCCGGCCACTCGAGTGGCTACGTCCATTCAGCCCATAATGCATTAAATGCTGGCCCATGCTTCATTAAATGCTAGGCTTGCTGGGTCAGGCGGCGGTGCTGACTTTTGGGCCAGGTCCCATCAGGCCTGGCCTGGAGCCATGCCCTGGGGGCGCACGTGTCCTGTACGCCGTTTTGTCAGTAATGATAAGCTGCAGGGCATGCCTTGGCATGCGCCGCTGTTCTGTCGCTGGTCCCATCAGTCTCCGTCAAATCCGCGCTGCCGGGGTCGGGTAAGTCAAGTCTTCGAGAGCTCCCGCCTCGGGGAATGCCGCGGTCCTTCAGCCGCGGTCACCTTTGGCCCAGGGGAGGCGTAATCACTCTGTCCGGATGCCTGGGCTAGTGCTGATCTCGGCTTAGTGAAAACGCCCCCACACAAGAATCAATGGCTAAATCAAACATACTTGCAGTTTTCTTTGTCTTCTCCATCGCCTCCCTCTCCTACAATATTAATCCATGTTTATCTTGCCCGGAAGATCACAAGCAAGCACTCCTCCAGTTCAAGTCCATGCTCGTAGGAAAACCCAACAGGAATTCCTCAAACAGCGCCGATGACACCAGCATCTTTGGCATAGAGACGTGGAATTCGAGCTCTGATTGTTGCCGATGGATGCTGGTCACCTGCAATTTGCGCTTGCCGTCACGACCCGTTATTGGTCTTGATCTCTCCGCACTTGTTCCCTCTCTAGCACCGGATGCTTCGGTCTTGACGCCTCTCTTCCGTATTAGGAACTTGGCCAAGCTTGATATCTCCTCGAATTCTCTGCAAGGTGAGATGCCAGCCGACGGAGTCGCCAACTTAACTAGACTGGTTTATCTTGATATGAGATACAATAGCATCAGTGGCTCTGTTCCTTCTCAACTCTTCCATCTCAAAAACCTACAATACCTTGACTTGACTGCTAATTTGTTCAGTGGGAATTTAAGCAGCAAAGTAGGTGCACTGAAGAACTTGAGATTCTTGAACTTAGATGAGAATTTCCTCGATGGGGACATCCCTATGGAGATCGGAAACCTGTCCCAGTTGCAGACTCTCTCTCTTCGTCAGAACAAGTTTTCTGGCAGGATTCCCTTATCGCTTCTGAAAATGAGGGAATTGCAAGTGTTGGACTTGAGGAACAATTCTCTGTCATCAGAGATTCCTGTCAGGATTGGGAACTTGGCGAACATTTCGACTCTGGCTCTTAGCCACAACAATCTCATAGGCGGAATCCCAGCTTCTATACAACAAATGGAGAGGTTAGAGACACTGCGAGTAGATGGTAACTCGCTCTCTGGTGATATTCCAGCATGGTTGTTTGATATCAAGGGATTAAAAAATTTGTTCCTTGGAAGAAACAATCTCACTTGGAACAACAATGTAAGTATAACTCCCAAGTGTTTGTTGTCTAAATTATCTTTGCGATCTTGCGGCCTTGTTGGAAACATACCAGACTGGCTTTCTACTCAGAATACCCTTGATTTCTTGGATTTAGGCAATAACAAGCTTGAAGGAACAATCCCTCAATGGTTTGCAGAGATTGATTTTGGAACTATAATTCTATCTGATAATATGCTCACGGGTTCTCTACCCCCACGCCTCTTTAAATCAGATAGTTTGTCAGTACTTGATCTCTCGAGAAACAATTTCTTCGGAAAATTACCAGAAAACATTGGTAATGCGACCGAAATCATGCTCCTAATGTTGGGAAGCAACAATTTCTTTGGCCAGTTGCCAGAGTCCATGTCGAAGATCAGACGCTTGTTGATGATGGACTTGTCAGACAACAACTTTTCAGGAGATAAGTTCCCAAAATTTGATCCAGACTCTTATCTTTTTTATGTTGATCTCTCCTTTAACAAGTTCTATGGTCAAATCCCGATGAGCTTTGGTGAAGGGATAAAGTTACTTTCACTAGGCCAAAATGAGTTTTCGGGTAAATTACCCTCAACTCTTGCGAATTTGAGTTCCCTTGAACATCTTGATCTTCACAGCAATAGGATTGCAGGGAACTTGCCAGGATTTATTTTCCAAATCTCAACTCTTAAAACCTTAAATCTAAGGAATAACTCTTTGGAAGGATCAATCCCTAATGTTTTATCCACTAGCCTTCAAATCCTAGACCTCTCCAACAACAACCTTATTGGCAGTATCCCTTCGACATTTGGGAATCTCACTGGAATGATAGAAACACCCAAGACAATACTTTTGATTTCTGACATATTCACCTTCTTAATCAATCTAAATGATGTGATTGTGAACTGGAAAGGGTCGATGCGGCCTTTGGCAAGCAAGAACCTCGACATATACTCTTTCTTAGACATGTCAAGAAACCAATTGTCCGGAGATATTCCTGCTACATTAGGCAACCTTAGAGGTCTGAAGACACTCAGTCTCTCTTACAACAAACTCTTTGGAATGATTCCGATGAGTTTCGGGAGCTTAGAGAATCTAGAGAGCTTGGACTTATCTCACAACCACCTCTCCGGTGAAATCCCACAAACATTCACGAAGCTTCTACAGCTAAGTACATTGGACTTGAGCAACAACAACCTTGAGGGTCAGATTCCGTCAGGGGGTCAAATGGACAGAATGAATGATCCAAATGACTTTGCTAACAACAGTGGTTTGTGCGGAGTCCAGATACATGTTTCTTGTTCCATGCCTTCACCCCCCGAATCTTTAAATGAAGAGCATCATGAGTCATGGTTTTCATGGGAAGGTGCCGGGATTGGATTTCCTCTGGGACTCTTTTCAACATTGGCCACCATCTACTTTGCAGGATTTCTCAGCTTATCACCTAAGCAGCATAAAATGCACAATCACAACCAGCGAAGAAGACGCCTCCGGCAAAGGTAGGAGACTGCAACAAAATCGTCTTTTATAGCATGAGGGATCAACATAAAGGTATATAGCCTAAGACGTGGGCAGGTGGTCACCTGAAGTGATCAGAAGATGATTACTTGCAGTCCTTTTTTTTTTTTTTTACTTACTGATGCTTTATGTATTACTCAACTATGCTAAAAGGATTAGCAGCAATAAATTTCTTCTAAGTTATTGACCTGTTATTAGGAAAGAATGAATGAGTTACATTTTTAGCATAATAACCAATGACTTGAAAGTCAAAAGCAATACTCGGTCCAAGACTCTATCAAAACCGGTTTCATGGTTTCATGCTCCAAGGTAATGTAAATGTCCACACTATCCAAAAACAGTACAAAAACCACTATATGAAGCTTTTTTTTTTATTATTACATTTCAATCCGTTGTGCGATTGTATCTATTGGGAGAAAATTCCACGTTGTTACAGTCATTGAATGTGATATGGAACTTAAGTAACAATTCCAAAAGCCACTATTATGTGACTCAGTAATGCCACTTAAAATCATGATCGGGAATATGTGTGCGTATAGGGAACCGATTCGGTAAGGTCGACGATCCGTACCGTTCGCACGATTCGGGACTCCCATTAATGGGGCCCACTTTATGATCCATCCAAATTGATCACATATTTACAACCGCCTGATGGGCACTGAATCCCATGAATTTCATGAATTCAAATTAACTAGACCGTTGAATTGAGGTCAATTTTTCTTGTTTGATATAAAGTTGTTAGACTTGTGGACCACGGATGAAGAGGCTATTACTACAACAAATTATACTTTTAGCCGCGTTTTATAAATTCGTCGGTAAATATAAGACTTTTCCCGACGTTTTTCAATTTCGTCGGTAAAATCAACATCTTACCGACGTATTTGAATTTCGTCGGTAAATATAAGACTTTTACCGACGCTTTTAAAAAAAACGTTGGTAAAACACCATATTTTGTCGACGTTTTTAAAAAAACGTCGGCAAAGTTCAGTATAAAATTCACTTTTTTTTTAAAAAAAAAAGATTTTTATCGACGAAAAAAAACATCGGTAAAAGTGTTTTTATTTTATTTTATTTATTTTACCGACGAAAAAAAACGTCGGTAAAACATTTTTTCATTTTCTATTTTTTTTTATTTTTTTTACCGACAAAAAAAAAAAACATCGGTAAATATTTTTAGTATTTTTATTTTATTTATTTTTTAGTCGAAAAAAAGCGTCGGCAAAACATTTTTCATTTTTTTTATTTTTTACCGACGAAAAAAAAAACTTCGGTAAATATTTTTTAGTATTTTTATTTTATTTATTTTACAGACAAAAAAAAGCGTCAGCAAAATATTTTTCATTGTTAATTTATTTTTCTTTTTTTTTACTGACGAAAAAAAAACGTCGGTAAATATTTTTTAGTATTTTTATTTTATTTATTTTACCGACGAAAAAAAGCGTCCGCAAAACAATTTTTATTTTACCGACGAAAAAAAAACGTCGGTATAGTATTTTTTATTTTTATTTTATTTATTTACCGACGAAAATAAAACGTTGGTAAAACTTTTTTCTAATTTTTATTTATTTTTATTTTTATTTTCCATTTAGTAAATCAATTGGCACGATTGCATTAGAGAGATCAAAGATCTGATCAATGCCTTACAAAATGGGGGCACAGATTTTCTTTGTTTCCTAATAAATTACACCAATCATGATCTATTTTATCCATTTATATGGACCGCCATAGATTACTTTTATACTCTAACTAACTGAACAATCAAAGGACCGTATCCTTTCCAAAGAATGGTCATATGAAAAAAAAAAAAAAAAAAAAACCTGAGAGCGAATGTCTATTAAAAAATGAATAACAATATACATGTTTTATACATGATCAATTTTATGTTGGGCCAGACTTTTCAAAGGTAAATTTTAAACCAATGCCAAGTCACAGTGTGTTAATGGTTATGAGCTATTTGAATTTAAGAAGGTAGGCATGTTAACCCCATTAATTAGTAGCCTTTCCTACCTACAATTAATTGCTATTGTGTAAAGTATAAACAATTAAGCATTGCACATGTGACAATTAATAGATACATAAGAGTGAATAAAAGAGTTGGGCTTTTATTTGTTACTTATTTTAAGCAGATATAGACTTGTTTGGACTTCAGTATGCTAATAGTATTTTTTAAGCAAAGCCCATTTATGTCCTGAGGTTTTTTTTTTTTAATAAATTTATAATGATTTTTTATTTGGGTCTCTATGTTGATTTTCCTTTTAGCCCATTTCTCAACTGAATTTCTAACCTTTTGAAAGAAATGGATTCTATCAAAAGGAACTAGAAGCAAAAGATCGAAGGTGGGAGATCTCTCCATACTGAACTTTTACTATGGTAAAAGTTCATTATGATAAGAGCCCATGGCACAATGGAAGGTGCTCACTATTGCAGTTTTGATGCTGTACGTTGGACGGGGTGGGTGGGGAGAGAGGGAAATGAATATCCTATAGATTTTGGAGGAATTAGATAAATTGGCCTCTTATGAAAAATGATTTTTTTATGATCTAGTTTCTATGTTATCGGTGCACATGGCCGGACCAGTCCAGGCTTGGATATATAATCTAGGCTTGTTTAATATTTGGATGAGATTTGGTTAAGTGATAGAAAGCCCAATGTGAGTTCAGCCCGAATAAGGAGTGTTTGTAATTTAGTGATTATTTGTTCTGCCTATTATTAGAAAGTTCGAATAGTTGACCAAAAGCCCCCTTTTAGCTTAGCTTGATCGACTAAATGGGTGGGTTTGGGCCTTGATGTGTCTCAGCCTGGTCTGACCTGGTCCATGAACACCCCTGCTGTTAAGGTCCTTCTACACAGAAGGCTTTGCATAGTTATGGTAGAGAGTACACATTCAAACACTTTGATTCATAAAGGCCTGTTTATTATGAATTTATGGGAAATTCATATTCAACTGGACTTGGATAAATGGGTCGGTAACCATGTGCATAGTTGCATTTAGGGCATTTGTTTTCATAAAATACATAGAAATTCATCGCCCTAAGTCATTAAAATTGAATATAAAAAACGTAAAGCATCAAATACATGGGGATCATGAATAAATAAACAGCCTTTACCCTAATAACTCAAATCCTAGGAAAGCCAAGGCCCTATCTATTTCATTACCTTGCAATCATCACCCCTCGGTATGTTTGGATAACGTCCTCGGAGAGGAATCCTTTCTAGTATTCCTCGATTTTGAGGGAAACCCACGTTTGGGTGAAGAGAGGAAAAACACTCCCACTTCTTATCTACTCTTATCTCACTCTCTCTCTCTCTCTCTCTCTCTCTCTCTCTCTCTCTCGTGAGATTAACCTAAATCTCCAAAACGGAACAATACTCCAACCATCATCTGCTAAGACTCTCGAAGAAACCGGGCAGCGTCTCTCGAGTTCTCCTTCTTGCCAGACGCCAATGATCATTCAAGAAGGTATGTGAAACCACATTATAGTTTAATCTTCTTCTATCTCTACTCCCTCATTCTCTTCTCTGTACCAGTTAGATCCGCACGTTGTTGGTCGCCCAAACCCCAGGCCGCCCTGCCCGCCCCACTACTAGAGACTGTCCATTGATGCGCTGGCCGTACACCCCGACTTTTAGCGACGTTTTACTAAAAAACGTCAGCAGAGTTCAATTTTCAATTTAACTTCATTGTTAGGAAAAGTAAAAATTAGAGATTACTACCGACGAATTATAAAACGTCGGTAAAATTGACTTTAGCAATGTTTCCTTGAAAACCGTCGGCAAAGTTCAATTTTGTTATTAACTTCATTTTTAGGGAAAATAAATATCAAAGACTATTATCAAAGAATTTTATGAAGTCGGTAAAATGAACTTTTAGCGACGTTTTTTTTGTAAAACGTAGGTATAGTTTAATTTTATTTGTAGAAAAATTAAAAATAGAGACCATTACCTATGAAATTTTTTTTTACCGACGAAAATTAGCGTCGAAAAATTTATTATGACGTTTTATATTAAACATCGGTAAATGTTAAGAAAAATAAAATAATTTTTACCGACGTTGATATAAACGTCGGTAAACGTAATATTTTCCCCCTCTCGCCTTCATCATCCCCCCTTTCCCTCTCCCGCCTCCATCATCCCTCTTTTCCCTCAATCATTTCTTTCTCTCCCCTCACTCCGTGTGAATCTCATCTCCGGAAAAACCCCTCCATAATCCATCTCCTCTCATCCCTTTCTATCTCTCCCTCCCTCTCCATACCTGTCGCAGGCGCACGATCCACTTCATCTTCCTCCGCCAGACGACCACATCAGCACTGCCAAGCGCACGAAACAGACGTCTGCAGAGCCTTCATCTTCCTCCTCACTGCACAGACCTCTCCATCACCATTCCTCTCTCACGCCTCACCCTCTCCACGCTTGTCTCTCCATTACCGACCCATCTCACAGCCTCCCCTGCGCATCAAACATCTCCATTTACCGACGAATTTTTTTTTTACCGACGAAAATTAGAGTCAGAAAATTTATCATCCACGTTTAATTCACAAACATCAGTAGACTTTTCTACTTGTTTTCAAATAAAAAAATTTAAAGTAATTTTACAATCAAAAATCTATTTTTTGCGACGAAAAAAAAAAATCATCCCCAAATGTCTCAATTTTTTCCCCTTCCCGCTATCAAAACCCCTCCTTTCACTCTCTCCTGCGCGCTCTTCTCTACTCTCTCTGCTCTCTTCTCTCACTCCATCTCCTGAATCGCCCCCTGTAGACGAGAAAATCCCCATTTTCACTCTCCAAACCCTCTTTTCCCTCTCCTTACTCATTTCTTTCTCTCCCCTCACTCCGGACCTCTCCTCCGCCAGACGAGAACCCATCTCCATCGTCGTCCTCTCATCTCCTTCGCACCCCTCCAGAACTCATCTCCTCTCATCCCTTTCTATCTCTCCCTCCCTCTCCAGATCTCTCATCCGCCAGACGACCACAGCAGCACTGCCAAGCGCGTGCAGCAGCCCCGGGACGCCCGCATAGCCATCATCTTCCTCCTCGTGCCACCGGACGCCTCCCTCTTCCTGCACTCTGCACACACCGGGCACCATTCCCCCTCTTCTCTCTCTTTCTTCTCTGTTCTCTCTCTCCCTCATTCTCCATCTTCGAATTCCCTTCATTTATCTCCGAATTCCTCTCCTCCCCGTCTCCATTCCTTCCAACCCCACAACCTCACGGAAACAAACAGAAAAGAAAACCGTGGCCTTTCCTTCTTTCTCTCTTTAAAAAGATGCAGTTCCACTCTTTCAATGCAATCACGCCAGGTAATGCTTCCTCCCCATTTCGTTTCATTGCCAAGTTTTCATCTTTTGATGATTCCAATCCCTTTAAAATTCTGAAAAAACCCATTTTCTATTTTGGGTCATAGAGATAGAGGGTGGGTTTTTTTTTTTGGAAATCTTATATGCTTCTTCTTCTTCTTCCATTTACTGGTTTTGTGGTTGGCTTTGATTGGTTTGCTTCATTTGCTGGTTTTGTAATTTCAGTGCCCCCTATATATTTGATTGCTTCATTCTTGGAACATTGTGAGGTTGTCATGCATTTGGGTATTTATGTTTTCTTATTCAATCTGTTGGAAGGGTTGGGTAGATGTGAAATCTGTTATTTGGGCATCTTAATGAGTAGATTAAAAAAAAAAAAAGAAATGGTTTTTAGGCCAGAATCATATGCTATATGTTTGCCGAATTTGATTTTCATCCGGTCTAGCACTCTTTGTTGGTGGTTCATGGACTCAGTGATCCTGACCTTGTGTTTTGCGGTACCCACCATTGATGGGTAGGGTTTGACAATCAGATGTTCCATGGTTGGGCCTGTGGGTGGGCAGTATCCAAGAGTTGATATAGTTTGGCCACGTATGTAAAAGAGGGAAAAAAGAACACCGGCACTGATGTTTTTTTGTTAACTCTTTCATTCTAGTTTCTATTGTGGGCTTCCGGTTATCATTATTATTTAATTTGATTGGTGGCTTCCAATTGTTGTTTCTATTTTATCTGTAAAGAAGATATTGCAAAACAGGACATTTGTTTTTGTTAGCTCTCTTATTTATTTTTCTGTTGGGTGGGGTTTCAAACGGAGGGATTGTGGGAGTTGGTTGGTGGTGTTGGGAGATTTTTGGATGCAGATGATGGGGTTTGAGATGGGAATTAGGGTTTTAGGGTTTCAAACAGTATGTTTGAAATCTGGGATGGGTGGTGATTTTCAACTTATTGTGATGGTTTTGTTTGTTGGGTGTTGCTTATTTTGCATTTGGGTTTGGATAACTTTCTAGGGTTCTGCTGCTGATTCTCTGTCAAGTATGTCTGAAATTTGGGTTATGTCGCTTATTTTCATCTGGTTTTCTTCTCTTTTGATGTTTGTTTAATGTTGTGTGTTGCTTATTTTCATCTGGGTCTGGATAATTTTTTGCGTTCTTCTGATTGGCTGAGGTATATACAAGGTCTGCCTTGTTTTGCAATAATTCAAGTCAATTTGTCTCTTTTTTTCTTCCCACTCCCTCACAGTGGCATATGGGTGTGTAATGTAGTGAAGTATGTTGTGTTTTCAACTGTGGAAGTTGGAAGTCTAGACCATCAGTAGTGATAGGAACATTTCCTTCAGTGTTGCCTTTCTTTTCCAGGTAAACTGGGATTGTTGTTTTTTGTGTTTGTAGAATTCTATCATTACAAGATGACAATCTAGTAGAGATTATGATATAAATGTTTCATTTTGCTCCATATGTTATTTATTTATGATAATGTAAGTGATTTAATCTCAAGTGCATGCTTGGAATGTGGCGTTGGACTCTCTTTATACGGTGCATGAGAAAAACAGAGAGTAGGCAGGAAAAAAATGAAAGCACCAGCCTAATTTAGCTGAAAGAAATAAAGAAGATAGATGATGGAAAAGATAGTGTACACTGCAATGCTTCATCCCAACATCAAACATGCCCAAGGTTGACATTAAAGCCTGTCTATGACTAAACCCTATGAACCTATCTGGATCCTAACTTGGATCTGAAGTCAGTTGTAATTTGTAAATATAATTAGCAATGACTCTACTTATGTGTAGTTGGTTATGGCAAACAACATCAATTTGGTAGTAATTATGTAATGTACATGGAAAAAGAAGCCACTATGAGCATGTTAAAGAAACATTGAAGGACCATACTTGCTTTGCTTAAAATCAGCTAGAATAATTGTTTTTAAAAACTTATTAAATCATTCTTATTGGGGCTTCCTTAAGACAATATAGGGATCTCTACTGACAATACACCAAGCCAGACAAGTTGCGTTACTTTGTATCCTTCAGGTGGATTCATAAAAAACAACCTCATTAAGGTCCCAAAAAGAAATATGTTTTTGACATTCATTTGAAAGATTGACCAGGACTGTGAGGCATCTACCAGAAGGACAAATCAAACACTGGTCATCTTGGCAATTGGCACAAATGCATCTACCAGGACTTTTCTATCCACTCTCCCATTTCCTTTCCAGATCCTCTTCTATTTCAGATATTAATGTGGGTTCTATTTCTCTGCAACAGGTCAAGGGTCTCTTTCCCAGATTCGAAGAAGTTATTTAACTTGAGTCTGTTCAGGTAATTCACTCTTTATGTTAGGACTTGTTGGATAGATGGAAATATCAACTCAGCGAAATGGTAAATCATCTGGGTGCGAATGAATCAATTTATGTTGGTTAAATCATCGAGACCCTTAAATCCTTGAATACCATCTTTGATGAAGGAAGATTTTTTTAGATTTAATTAGTTCATCCTTAATGAGACCTCATCCCAGACAGCATTGTGAATTGGTGGTAGCTCCAAGGAAGCTTCATGAAGAGGTGTTCAACATACAGTAAGGAGGATGAGAAGGTCTGTCCAAGAACCTTTTTGATTATCTGTTTATTTAGTTATCATTGATCATGTGACTGAACAACATTGGTTATGTGAATGGTACAACTACAAGTATTGATTTATGAATTGAGTTGTGTCCCTCTCCTTAGTACAGTGCAGTGGCTAATGACATGGCAATCATTTCATTTGGAGGATAAACACAGGTCATGAGCTCTTCTGGCCGGAGATATCAACAAGTGTCCCCACCATGTCAGTAAATCTTTATATATATATATATATAGATATATGAGATTTTTAAAGAGTATTTTGTTTGTGGGTGTTTTCAGCAGAATAGATAGGACCCTTTACTTGTCCCACGGAGGTGATTCCACGTAAAACCTGGGGTTCGTGAGAAAGCTGTAAGTATTTCTCTTTCCGATTCCATTTGTATGATGTTTCTATAAATGTTGTTTACAACCAAAGACATCTACTTCATTTGATGTTGTTTACTCAACTTACTACAACCAAAAGACATCTACTATTAATGTTGTTTACTCCATTTGATCGCCGTGACGGCCAAAGGGCCAGGGTTGTCTGATGCATGTTGTATCTTTAGCCTAGTATATATCCTTATTTGCTGCATTGATATGATGCCCGATTTTCAGTTGGTGTCCTAAACATGGCTGGGTCATGTTTTCAATAACCAGATGGTTTGGTCTTGGATTCATCTTAGATTTTTAAAGATCAAGATGGTTTGGCGTTGAATGTTACAGCTACTAGCTTCTAGGAAATGACCCTGTAGTGGCTGCAATATAGATGACAGTAGAAGCAGCTGGAGACTGTGAGGAGTAGGGGCTTTTAAAAGCTACATTTTTCCTTATGAATATAACAATGCATCCGAAATGCATGCATTGGTATTATAATTATATCAGATATGGATGTCTTGCATCGTATGAGACAACATATGGGGCCGCTTATGATTCATCTAACTTTATCACACGGTAAGCCCCCTTGTGGACTTTGTTCAGTTCTTCTTTGGGCCATCCATGCAGTGTCTTACAAGAGGTGGTTTCTGACTTGATGTGAATATCTTTATTCATGACTGCTCAATCACAGCCTTCTAGTTTTTAATTGATGTTATTTGATGTTTTTCTTTTACACTACTATGACACATTTTAGGCACAGCTTATTCAGGCTGGCTCCTATAGGTTCAACAGCCTTGATCATTAATATTGGGCTCGCATGTACGTTTGCTGGACAAAAGATTAGGGCTGTTTAATTTGGTTGAGCATTTTATATTTCATCTGATATTGTTTAGAATCAGAAACCATTATCACTTTTTGTTCTTTCAATATAGAAACTTGGAGTTCAAACACCACCTGTTCGAATAGATAGAGTAACTTCAGACGAGGGTAGAGTAACTTGTAGGAACTGACGGTTCGCAAATAGGACTCCCGGTTAGAGAATTACGACCGAAACATGTGACTTTCCAACACTTAGGCTCAAAAACGGCCCGCCGGGGGCCCAGAACATAAAACAGCCGCGGGAAAAACTAGAAACCAGCACGACCACTTCGCTCGATGGTAGAGTAACTTGTAGGAACTGATGGTTTGCAAATAGCACTCCCGGCTAGAGAATGACGACCGAAACATAGGATTTTCTGACACTTAGGCTCGAAAACGGCCCGCACGGGGGTCCGGAACGGGAAACAGCCCCCCGGAAAAATAAAAAACTGGCACGAGCCCTTCCCTTGAGGGTAGAGCAACTTGTAGGAACTGACGGTTCGCAAATAGGACTCCCGGTTAGATAATTACGAGAGAAACATAGAATTTTCCAACACTTAAGGCTCGAAAACGGCCTGCCGGGAGTCCGGAACAGGAAATGGCCGCCGGAAAATTTGGAAACCGACACGAGCACTTTGCTCGAGGGTAGAGTAATTAGTAGAAACTGACGGTTCGCAAATAGGACTCCCGGTTAGAGAATTACGAGCGAAATATAGGATTTTCCAACACTTAGGTTAAAAAACGGTCCGCCGAGGGCTTGGAACGGGAAACGGCCACGGGAAAAATTAGAAATCGGCATGAGCACTTCGCTTGAGGGTAGAGTAACTTGTAGGAACTGACGGTTCGCAAATACGACTCTCGGTTAGAGAATTACGATCGAAACATGGGATTTTCCAACACTTGGGCTCGAAAATGGCCCACCCGGGGTCCGGAACGTGAAACGGCCTCGGGAAATATCAGAAATCAGCACGGGCACTTCGCTCGAGGGTAGAGTAAGTTGTAGGAACTGATGGTTTGCAAATAAGACTCCCGGTTAGAGAATTACGACCGAAACATAGGATTTTCCAACACTTAGGCTTGAAAACGGCCCGCCGGGGGTCCGAAACGGGAAACAGCCCCCGGAAAAATCAAAAACCGGCACGAGCACTTCTCTTGAGGATAGAGCAACTTGTAGGAACTGACGGTTCGTAAATACGACTCCCAGTTAGATAATTACGAGAGAAACATAGGATTTTTCAACACTTAAGGCTCGAAAACGGCCCGCCGAGAGTCCGGAACAGGAAATGGCCGCCGGAAAATTTGGAAATTGACACGAGCACTTCGCTCGAAGGTAGAGTAACTAGTAGAAACTGACGGCTCGCAAATAGGACTCCCGATTAGAGAATTACAAGCGAAACATAGGATTTTCCAACACTTGCGCTAAAAAAAGGCCCGCCGGGGGCCCGGAACAGGAAACGACCATGGAAAAAATCGAAAACCGGCACGAGCACTTTGGTCGAGGGTAGAGTAAATTGTATAAATTGACGATTCGCAAATACGACTCCCAGTTAAAGAATTACGATCGAAACATAGGATTTTCCAACACTTAGGCTAAAAAACGGCCCGTTAGGGGCCCGGAACGGGAAACAACGCGGGAAAAATCGAAAACCGGCACGAGTACTTCGGTCAAGGGTAGAGTAACTTGTAGGAACTGACGGTTCGCAAATACGACTCCCGGTTAGAGAATTACTAGTAAATCCCCGTGCTATGCACGGACCACAGAACCACCAGATGCACAGACTTATACATATTATTTTTATTAAATTTATTAATTAGTGAACCTTTATGTGCCCTTCTTTTTGTTGCTAATTTGATATATTTTTTATTTTTTTTCAGATGTTTTATTCTTTACGCAAGTTGTACATTGAGTTTGATGTAGCCCGAGCACGTGTAAAAAATATTAAACTGAAGACATATTAACAATAAAACAACAGAATAAAGCAAGTAAATGTAGCTTCAATAACACGGGGTTCACAATATACACATTCGTACGATTTATACAAATGAAAAGACAATAAATATGTGCAAATTAGGACACTAACAATATCAAACAAAATATTAATGCCGAGTAATTGTAAATCCATCTTTCAAGTGCTTCGCGGTGGACCTGTAGGCATATAAAAACTATGTTAATAATTAATAAATTATTATGTTAATGGTAAATAATCAATTGAAATTATCGTAGAAGTCATCATAAGAGGACATTCTTACCTGAAATATGGAGATTGACTTTCATATCTCATTGTTGTTTTTTTCCAGTCCATCATCTAAATCTTCTAAAACCTTTATTATTATAAGGTCTAACTCGATATCTTCCAACATTTCTCCTAATTCCCTCATGTCCACGAAATTAGTCTTGATTTTAGCATGGATGTCATGTACCGGCCAAGGAGGATGTCATCTTATTTCATCTCTTCTACCTTCTTTTGGGTGGTTGTCTCTCTTATCTATCATCTTGTATTTCTCTCATCCCAATGTCCTCTACCAGGTGCTCATCTTCTTTCATCTCTTCTACATTCTTTTGGTTTTGGGTGGTTATCTCTCTTATCTATCATCTTGTATTTCTCTCATCCCAATGTCCTCTAATGTTCAATTACAAATCTCTCTTTTTATGAAACTGTTCTCATAAGACATGGGTGTCTGTGACTACTTTTTTTCCCTCAAATCTGCTGACAATTGAACTTGAAATTTTCTATAACCAAATATGAGAAATGGGTTCCACTCCATATTGTGTTACTTACTCTTGGATGATGTGGTCTTGGTTTCTTTTTCTTGTAGCCTGATGGGCAAACAACCACACCAATAACACTGTTTTATCATTCAATCATGGTTTCAATTTTCAAGTCATTTGCACATTACCTCATCTGCTCATGGTTGGTTCCTTTTTGCTCAACAGTTGGCAAAGAGATTGTTGTCATGGGTTCAATTCCCATACTATGTATTCTACATGTAAATATTTTTTCAGCCGGGTTGGTTTTGGGCTCTATGCCACTGGATCCAAGCCTGGCCTATTCATTAAACATGCTGAAATAAATAGTTTGAGCCTGACCCAAGTACCAAAAACTAAGGCTCAAGCCCAGGCCAAACCGAGCTAGGCTGGGCTGGGCTGGCCTGATCCATGAACACCCCTAGGCCCAAATGGCACCTAAGTGATCTATATATTAATATAACCCGTTTACTTAAATTTTGATTTATTCGTTTAAGTAGGGAATATAAATTATCTGGCGCTTTAAAAACACTTAGATGATTCGAAGTTGGCCAATTGTCAAGTCTTAGCTCAAGTGATTTGGCCGTGATTCTCCCTTTGAGATCATATCCACCGTTGAGATGTCATGGGTTCGATTCCCATACTATGTATTCTACATGTAAATATTTTTTCAGCCGGGTCGGTTTTGGGCTCTATGCCACTGAATCCAAGCCTGGCCTATTCATTAAACAGGCTGAAATAAATAGTTTGAGCCCGACCCAAGTACCAAAAACTAATGCTCAAGCCCAGGCCAAACCGAGCTGGGCTGGGCTGGGCTGGCCTGATCCGTGAACACCCCTAGGCCCAAATGGCACCTAAGTGATCTATATATCAATATAACCCGTTTACTTAAATTTTGATTTATTTGTTTAAGTAGGGAATATAAATTATCTGGCGCTTCAAAAACACTTAGATGATTCGAAGTGTTTTGGCCATGATTCTCCCTTTGAGATCATATCCACCGTTGAGATGTCATGGGTTCGATTCCCATACTATGTATTCTACATGTAAATATTTTTTCAGCCGGGTCGGTTTTCGGCTCTATGCCACTGGATCCAAGCCTGGTATACATGTTTATGTTTCATTTATAATTTAATTCATTGAAAAGATTTTAATGTTGTTTTTGTCATTGCAGATAGATGGACACTTTGGGGTCGGTTGCAGACTTGTGGGGGTGTTTGACTTCTTTTCGGCTTATTTATATATATATATATGTATATTGGACATCATTATTGATTGTAATAATCGTTTAATCAGATGAATGATTTAATGAAAAATGGAGATTGTGTGTTTATTTAGTAACTTTTGTTTCATTGCATATTTTATGTTAAATATATGCAGATGAACAGGTTTATTTTTGATACAGGTGTATAAACAGGTTTACAGGAAAATAATAATGAAAAAATAAATACATATTAAAAAAAAAGACCTTTACCGACGTTTTTTTTTTTTTCGGTAAAAGCAAAAAGACAAATTTTATAAATGTATTTTGCTGACGAAAAAAAAACGTCGAAAAAAGAAAAAAGAAAAAATTTTAAAAAAATAAAATTATTTTGCCGACGAAAAAAAAAAACGTTAGCAAAAGTGAAAAGAAATTTTTTTAAAAAATAAAATTATTTTGCCGACGAAAAAAAAACGTCGGCAAAAATTAAAAAAAAAAAATTATTTTGACGACGAAACAAAAACGTCGGCAAAAGTAAAAATAAAAATAAAAAAAAAATGAAATTATCTTTCCGACAAAAAAAAAAAAAACGTCGATAAAAGTAAAAATAAAAATAAAAAAAATTATTTTGCCGACGAACAAAAAACGTAGGCAAAAGGAAAAAAGATAAATTAAAAAAAATAAAATTCTTTTGCCAACGAAAAAAAACGTCGGCAAAAGTCAAATAATCGTCGGTAAAAATATATTTTTTGCTAACGAAAAATGATTTCGTCGAGAAAATGTTTTGCTGACAACTTTTTACCGACGTCTAGCTGACGAAAATGCAACTTTTGGTGACAAAAATTTTCGTCACCAAAAGTGCAGGTTCTTGTAGTGTATAGGTATTAGATTGACTTCAAATTCGATAGGTAGGTTGGCTCCACTTGGATCTTTCGGGCCCCCTCTGTCCCATGACCATTGGGGTCTTACGGTGGGGCCTACTAGGCCTTATAGGACCGATTCCATATATATATATGGGAAATCCTCTCCTCAGATCGAGTTGACAAAGGAATCCCGTCTCCCTGAACCCATGTGAATGGCCTAGCTATTGGATCAACTATGCAACCATGCAAATGGACTGAACTTGTGGGGTCATGGATGATAGAGTCGGGATGATCTGATGGGGTTGATTTTTTGTACATTAGAGGGCCTCACCCAGATCTTCAAATACCCTGACCCCCATCCTGATGTGGGCCAATAGGTGGGCCCCATAATGCAGTGCACATGGAATGCTCCATGCATGCCACACTAATAGCATCCAGACTATATATTTGTATCGCTCAATTTTTACCTCTACGATGGTATGAACAAAAGTTTCTATAATATTCAATTTATTTGGACATGTCATGCAACGCAAATTTTATTTCTACTTTATGTTTTGTCATTTGTGTTTTGTAGGACAACCAAAACGCTATCAATCAGCTACATGGCCTCTTTGCTACACTTCTGAATTCATCTGAGGATTGAGGTCTATCAGAGATCATTTTATTGAAGAATCAGGTAAATAATAGAAGGGCTTTTTTAATTTTGAATGGTAATTAAAAAAAGTTTTGAGAGTGAAAAAGTGTTTTTTAAATCAAAATCTGATAACCTAAGTTAAGACTTAAGCCTCCACCCAAAAAGAATTAGTTGATTGATTCCTCACAACCAAAATGGCTCATGAAAGATATTAGTCCTGAAGAAAATCTTTCAAATAGACTCATAGTTACATAATTCATTTAGAATCTCAAGTCACACAAACTTATCGATATATTTATGTAAAAGAAAGACTTTACCATTAAAAAGATAACCTCTGAGATGAGTCCCTAATAATACAGACAACGCACTTACCCTAAACGCTTAAGCTGATAGAGAACGGCATAACAATGCGTATCAAATGACACAAAACCCATATACCCATGGGCTCTACATAGGACCATACAAACAATACCCTCTGTGAGAGAATACATGGCAGCAAGCCACAACACAACCCACGGGACTTGAACACTCAATCTCCCACTTTGATATCAAGTTGTTTGTCTAAGTGCCGGAGTTGGTGTTTAGATAAGAAGATTTAAATTTAATGAAGAAGAAAAGAAATGAGGAGGAGAAAAGATAAGAAGAAGAAGAAAGAATAGATGAAGAAGAGATAAAGTTGTTTTACACCATTTATGTTATTGAAAAACTTTATAAATATTACATATGGTACCCTCCATATTAATGAAATTACACGCTGACCTTGAGAATGATATAAAATACCATATAAACCCTTATGTTTTTATACAACACCAAAAGTAAAATTCTTATTATTGAAGAGATTACAATTATCTTGTGGCATTTATTTTTCCCTAATGGCACCAAAACATAGAAAGCTTCTCAAAACAAAAATTGACATGTACATCTATTACTTTAAAGTAAGTCTGCCTCCAGTTTCTGTTGAATATAAGAGGCACAATCACAATCCAAAATCCCAAAATGTATGAGACAACCACAATCATGTAGAAGAACAATGGCTTGTCAATTAATCGATATTTTTCTTCTTCCTCATTGTGGTATTGGGTTTGATTATCCGACGAGCAATTTCTTTCAAGTGGTTTTCCACAGAGATATGGATTACCTATAAAGCTTGTCTGATTGAATGTCCGGAATTGCTGATCATAGGGGATCTTGCCTGATAGATTATTGAAGGCCACACTAAATGTATTAAGGGAAGTCATTTGAAGAAACTCACGAGGGATTGTGCCATTCAATTTATTATGGGAAAGATCTAACGTTTCCAAGTTTTGCAGCTTTTGGAAGGAAGCTGGAAGATGGCCTGTTAGAAGGTTGTTGGATAAATTCAATGAGCGAACCTCTCTAAGATCTCCCATTTCAAATGGAATGTTGCCTGTTAAACTGTTGGATGACATGTCAATTCCAATCATCAAAGCAAGTGGAGCACCCTCGAACATATATGTTATGTATTTCGTAGTGAATACTACTCTGATCTTGATACCAACACTCTTAAAAGGGGATATCACCACTCCTAAAGCTGTACCGTTAGAGCTGAGGGATAGGTTTTTCCAAGAAGTGATTTTGTTCAAACAAGAAGGTATATTTCCTGAAAGGGAGCTATTTGAGATATCTAAGAATTGGAGCTTTTGCATTTGACACAACTGCTTTGGGACGTGACCTCTGAAAGAGTTTATCCCTAACAATAGTACTTTCATCTCAGGAAAGATGGGTAACCAACTAGATAAATTACCCGACAAATGATTATTTCTGATATCAAGATACTCTAAATCAAGACTGTTGGATAAACAAGCTGGGATTGCTCCTGTGAAGCGATTGCTATCAAGTTGTAACAACTTCAACTCAGTCAGATTACAATCTCTTGGGAGCATCTCTCCTTGTAGGCTATTGTTTGAGAGCATCAAGTATTTCAACTCTCCTTTCATTGTTAGGTTTTGAGGTATTTCACCAGTCAAGTAATTGTTAGAAAGATCTAATAGTTCTAAACTCAACATTTCACCAAAGGAAGGGGGGATGTTGCCTTGCAAAGAATTTTTGGACATATTGATGAGAGACAACAAAGGAAAAAGCTCACCAAAGTTATCTGGAAGTGACCCATGAACATTATTGTCAGATATGTCAAGGACCGCAAGCGATGAGGAAAAGTTCGCAAAATGTTGAAGGAACTAACCACTGAACATGTTATTTTTCAACCCTAGCAAGTTGCTAACATTGTAAAACATCCAAGTGGGAATGCTACCTTTAAGTGAGTTATGGGACAAATCTAGTTCTACTAAGTAGAACTGAGTGGAGATGAAGCTAGGAATCATGTTGCCGTGATGTTTGTTGAGGTTGCATTTGGCTAAATGAAGAGAAGACAATTGGAACGATGGGACCCAAGTAAAAGGCTCAGTTTCTACTTCAAGCTGTTTATTATCTGAAAGAATGAGGGTATTGAGATCGTGTAGTTTGGAAAACATGGAAAAAGAGACCACACCATCAAAAAGGTTGGATCCAACATCAATTTCCTGAACCAAAGATAAGTTGCTTAAAAATGAAGGAATTTCTCCAGTGAATTGATTTCTTGCAAGGCCTAGAACTATGAGGGAAGGCATGTTACCCAGGCAAGCAGGAAGAACACCCTCAAGTAAGTTATGGTGGATATTTAATATCTTTAAGAACTCCATGCCACAGAAAGCTGCACAAGATGCAGAATAATTAGTATCACACACTGGTAAAATAATAAAACAACTTCTAATGATAACATCTAAGTACATTTAGTTCCTTTGCCAAACTGGAGAATAAAGGTTTTTAGATGTTAATCACAATAATCCAAGATTATTTGTTAAACCACAATACCTCTACTATATGTCGAGTATGCTCAAGACAAATCTTAGTGCCAATTAGATGTTGGTTGGGATTGGGACGAGTTGGTGTCATCCAAGCCCGTCCAAGCCATCTGTGCCGAACTCAACTGGCCCTAAAAATATCTTTGAATTTTAAAGGTATGAAACATTTGAAAATTGGTAAAAATGTGCAAAATAAGCTATTTAAGCGGCATCTCTTATCGATATCGAGATTTTTAGTCTTGTTAATTGCTGACTCGCACTCATGACCTTTTGTAGATACTAGAAAGGTAATCTAACACCTAAAAGAGTATAAGATTACCAATACATAAAAAGGAATTTCGAAAACGAAAAATACAAAAGTTAAAAAAAACAAACATGAATTGCATGTTCCATTAATGGACCTAAGGTATTTAAATATGAATCTAACATGTGGTACTTGATTGTTCATGATTTAGAACACTCCTTTGATTGATAAGGAGCTAGGTTTCAAAACAGAGCTTGACATATTTATTTCTAACTCAATAGTTGGTGAATCTAAACCCCTAGAAGCCTTTAGAATGAGGTTTATATGCTGGTTCAGGACCTGGATGAGTTAGTGCAATCCATACCAGCCCATGATGTCTATGTCAAACCAACATGATCATGCCTGCTATAGAAGATCTCTTTAGAAAAAAAATTAAAAACATGTAAAAATGTGCGAAAGAACCTATGTAAGTAGCATCTCAACTCAGTTATAGAGTTTTTTTTTATATAACCCAATTATAGAGATAATTTAGAGTATAAAATTACCAATACAATCATAAGGAATTCCAAAGTAGAGAATACCAAAAAAGGGGAAAGAAATTCATGAAACCTTGTTACATTTACGTATCTAAGGTATTTAGACATGATTCTAACATGTAGAATTCACACACACGCACACACACGTTCATCTAGATTTCAGAAAAACTTGAATGATTGACTTCTAAGTCAAGAGATGGTAAATTTAGAAAGGAGTTTCTAGCATAAAATGACCTCAAAGGAGCTTTAGAAGAGAGAATAGGAGGAAAGGAAGCAAAACAAATGAGTATGGGTTGTGAAATATGATAAAATAAATATTTAAAACAGGCTTCAAGTCCTGTACTAAATGAGTCAGATGCGGTACCGATCAATACTGGATGAGTCAGGATGAGTCGACCCTAACTCAGCCAAAATCAAATGAAAATGGGCCTTGTAGAGAACGTAGTGCGAGAGTTGTTCTATTTTGGAACCAACCAACAATGAGTCATCTCGAATGAGTAAATATGGAGCCCAATGACATTTAAAACCATGGTTCCAACATCGTAAAAAGGAGGGCTGGTTGGATCCAAATGGTGAGGCATCTCCCTCTCTGCAAAAATAATTCGGGATTGATCCCTTGTTTTGTTGGATGGGGCTTGATTAGCTAGAGTGTGTAGGTGTATGAGTATGTATCAGAGAAAAAATAAAATAGGGTTAGCACCCAACTTGCAATGGGGTAGAAAGACTTTGTGAAACAAAATTTAACCAAATTTTGAATCTACTTTTCTCAAAAAGTACCACTCAACCTACCCCAAATTTCGGGAGAAGAGGTTACAAGGAGAAAATGAAGATTTGTGGTGAACTTAAAAACTACTATTAGGATATTTCATATGATGGCTAATTCATGGGTTGGACAAAAACTCTAGGTCCATTGAGTTGTAATTTTTCTACTTATTTTAGAATGGACTGTGGTTGTGTCGCCAAAAGAGTTGAAGCGAAGAAAAGAAGAAAAATAGAAGAAATCCAGGTGAACTCACGAGGCCCAATCGATCGGATGTAAGGAAGGTCTCAGTTACCAGCACTGATAGGAAAAATTCGGGAGACAGTGTTCTACTTCTACCTGATCGATCGGATGGCGGAAACTTTCAGACGAGCTGCGCGGATTTTGTTTCCTTTTCCAACTAGTATTTCGACTTTTAGTCATATTTGTGTTCTAATACTATGGAACAAATATTAGGCTATATAAAGGGTGTTACTCTCAACCCTAAGTAAGACAAGAAGTTTACTCTCTCATAATTCTAAATTGAGAAAACTCTAAGAGAGATTCTTGGTTCTCTATAGCCATAGTTGAGAGTTTGTGATGAAGAGTTGCTCTAGAAGGTTTGATATTTCTACCTTCTCGTAGAAGATTTATTTATCTTGGTTCACAAGGTGTTGCTGAATCAAGTACAGGGAGAGATGCGTGGCAGGAAAGTCATGGCAACATGAGAAGTTGTACAGGAAGTCCTTAGGTTGACGGAATGACGGGGAAAGGGAGTTATGAGTATATTTTGCAATCGCTCAATAGTTTTTTATTTTAGATCATGGTTTTTCTCCCTGATAGGTTTTCACGTAAAATATTATGCCTTTCTTTTTATGGTGTGTGATTGGTAGATCTATTTGCTAGTTTGCATTGTTTTGCTTCCCCTGCATTAATTATTGGACTAGCATTTAGAGATAAGACCTTCAACTACAAAACAATAAAATTGACAAACTCAGAGAAATAGCCATTTGAAGTTAGAGGTGGCAAAATATGACCCGACCCGCCAACCCGACCCGACCCGCATATTACCCGCTTAACCCGACCCGTTTAATAGGCGGGTCGGTCACGGGTCAAGTATTCATAACCCGCCATTAAGCGGGTCGGGTTAGGGTTGACCCGCTTGACCCGCATAACCCGTTTATTTAAGCTAAAATTGGATTTGATTGTTTTAATGCATAGGCTAAAAAAAAAAAAATGGACCTTAACCAATTCAACCCCACGATTTTTATTAATGGAAAGCAAGGTAATTCGCATCAAATGATTGTTGAAATGAGATTAGAATAAATTTAAGCTTAAAAGTCATTTTTGGTCAAGCATAAAACCATAGTTGAGTCGATTTATTTACTAGATGTATGTGGGTTATGCGGGTCGACCTGACCCGTGTAACCCGCAATGGTTATGCGGGTTAAGCGGGTCGGGTCGGGTTGACCCGTGGTGGGTGTGGGTTAGGGGTTTCCGACTCGTTTAATAAACGGGTCGGATACGGGTTAGACTTGTATAACCCATTTAATAAACGGGTTCGACCCGTTTAGCACAACCCGACCCGATTGCCACCTCTATTTGAAGTGCTAAACCTACATGCATGTATAAACCGGTGCTATTACCTTGGAGCATGTCGGATCCATTCGTCTGGATCATATTGTTACTCAAATCTATCTCCACGAGATTCTTGAACTGGGAAAAAAGAGTAGCATTTGGAGACCATTTTCCAAAACTTGCGTTCCTCCGCTCCTTTAGGTCAATAGTTTCCACATAAGATGAAGATGGGTCGCACGTAACTCTGCGCCACTCGCAACAGTTCTTTCCAACCCAGCTTGGGAGAGCAGACCCATTTGGATAATTGATCGACTCCTTGATTTGCAGCAGAGCTTTTCTTTCTACCTCCAAACACCCATGGCAACAACAACAGCAACAGCTAACAACAATAAACAACACCACACTTGCATAGGCAAATGGAATCTCCATTCTCATGTTATTTGATATGTATACTGCTGTTGATAGCTACTTCAATCGCTGGCTTTGTTTTATTTTCAGAGAAAAAAAGGAATTAGAGAGGAAGAGATAGTGTTAGGATATGGTTCTTGAGTCCCCTTTTTATGGTCTAAGATGATCCAAGTCCACACCTCAAGTCATTTGCCAACTACTTCTATTAATTGAGTTTGTTTGAAAGCCTGGTCTTTATTCTTTTTTGCCCCTTCCCCTGCAAGCAATTACATTCCACTTCAATGAAATCCTTACAGGGTAGGGATGAAAATGAGTCATGGGTAACATGAGTGATTGGGTTTTTAATCTGGGTGCTGAGACCAATGGGTATGGATCCTTATTGCATGGCAGTTACCAGCTTTTTATGCTTTTGAGTCCCTTGAAATCCATAATGTTGGGATAGGATTTTCTTTCAATGAATCCAGACTAGTCACTCAAATCAAGCAGGGTTGGTTGTGGATTTTAGGGGAATATGAGATGTCAGGCTAATCAAATGATCCTAGTATTTAGTTTTAGGGCTTTAAGTCGTGCAAATTGTGGGACTGTGTGAACTCCGGTGGTGGCTGATTTTTAGAAAAGTGCAAAATTATATATGTTCCAATTCAAAGGAGTTTGGTGTGTGTCAAGGGACTAGATTGATCAAAGGTGAACCACCTCCCTCTATGAAAACTTAAATTGGGGTTGAAAAATGAATCATTAGGAAACTTGCTTGCTACATATTGGGACATATTTCAAGCTTAAGCTTGAACCAAAAATTCTCAGGGCTCACCTCAAAAATCTACCTTGGGTTGAGCTGACCGCTATAGGCAACATTTTAAGCGCTCAACCCTAAACTAAGCTGTTTATTAATCGGGTTGGAAATGAAAACCAAAATCCAAGCTACGAATTTGAAAGTTTCAACCCCATCCCTGAATTACCAGGTTGAGAATCTAATTAAATGTTTTTAACAGTATTTTATATTTTTTTTTAATTTTAATTATTTAGAACTTCAATTTATTTCTGTGACATTTTACCATGTTTCTTTCAAGGAAATCTACACAAAATTCGAAATTATCCTTGACATTTTCTAGAGACAATAATTTCCCAGAACCATACTTGTGAGACAGCCTCCTTAATGAATGTGTTTACTGGTCTTTAGGATGTGATGTCTATTTATAAACATATACTTTTCCATTGGAGAGTTCATTGACAATCAGCTTAGTAGGAATCTTCTGCATTGGATCAATCTCAGCAGCCCGACAACAGGCACCTAATGTCAAAGCTTCATTTGATAATCCAACATTTGTTTGTGGAACTTGGGCCACTCCACCCACTGCCCATTTAATGGCCATTAATATGGATAATCTTTTGACCTGGTCATTATCATGCCTTTCGGGATTGTGGGCCGCATGGGCCTGCCCAAGCCCAGAGCTCAATGGGCTGAATCTGGGCTATGTTTATTGGCGCGTGGTTGGACACAGGACTCCTTTTTTGGCCCATTAATCAAATGGGGTCAGGATCTTGCGTTTATATGATTGAAGGCCTGGCTGGCCTGACCCAACGTATATATTATAGATAGCACAACGGCACTGTGTGTATTCTGTGTTGCGCTCAGGCCTAAAACTCAAGCAAGTGTTTTGGATTTGAACCTGATATTAGGCTTGAGGACTAAATGGGCTTGCTTTGAGAAATTTTTGGCTTGCCCTGACTGGCCCCACTAACATCCTAAATCATTCAACTTCCCTCTAACTTCAAATTCTTCATGCTCTAATATTGAGCAAAACAAAACTTTAGGGATGTCGTTCTTGACCATTAGATGAGAATGGGAGAGGGCTGCTTTTACAATAGTCAACACGAACAGTACTTCTATTCAGATTGAAAGGAGAGAATACAATAAGTTTCTTGAAAGATGTTTACAAGATTTGGACACTACTACTGCACGATAATTTTTCAAAATGCGCAAGTCATGCCAATCACTTAATTAATTTTGGGGGTGAGACCCCACATGTGTACAATCCAATCATCATAACAATCTGTTTAAGGGCCTCAGGGTTAAAGGTTTTATTGCTTTAGCATAAAACCATTTAACTTTGGAGCCCTTAAACGGATAATGGCCATCATCAGATCATGCCCATGGAGCCCATCCTTGATCCATAATTAGATCTTTTGATCTCGCCATACCCCATAGATGACATGAATTGACATGGACCTAACCAGCTGAGTAACAATGGATACCCTGGACTCTTGTGCATTGTGAGGGTTTTGCACTCTAAAATCTACACTTTCGTGAGAGAGGAATCCTATATTACTACCCCTCATATAAGAAATTAAAATCCTCTTTTTGAAAAAAAATCAGCTCATTTTTTTTTCTTTTTTGTGTAAAAAGTATTATCACATTAAATGACGAAAAAGTGAGTTGCATTGAAAATAAATAAAAAAGAATTCAATGCACTCTACTACTTTTGTTTCTTAAAGAAGATCTTTTAAGGGACAGAACCATGTTTCAGTGATCAAGATCATTGATTTGATGAGTCCCATCATAGATATAAGATACACAGTTGCTGAAGTTTGTTTCCCAATTGTTCATCTGTAGGTTCAAGGATAGTTACTTTAATTGTTTGGTATGTCTCATCGATGGTATGGCCCGTCATCATGATCAACTTCTACACGTATGGTGATTTATGATGCAAAGATGCTTTAAAATGGGCAACGTATCGTATTGTGTCGTATCGTATCCGATACTTCACTTTTTGTATGTAAAATCCATATCCCTGCTGTATTTATGGCGTGTCCTTGACGATAGTAAACCACCCATATTGCTACTTGTGAGAAACATCTAAGTGTCTATCCAGAACTGTCCAAACAGGCTAGCTGGGCCTGGATTATGAACTGATTACACTAACTGGGCCCGGGTAACTAAAGCATTCAGCCTTTTCCAATGAAAATCCCAACCCATGATTACAATTAAGGATGTAAGAGGATTAGGCCCATTATGGTGTATCTGGATCCAGATAATTTTTCGAGGGACAAGTCTATCTCCGGATCCTGATCTGAAAATTTATCTACTATGGGCCCTGATCAGACCACATAAATAGGAAACCAAACATTCGGACCTGAGCCAGGACCCGATTTATAACATGAAAAAAGGCCTTAATGGCTGAATTCAAGTTAATAAACTTCTAATCTTACACGTATGTATTATGTATACATCGGTGTAGTTGGATCCGGATCAATGTGTTGATTTAGATCCAAAGCCAAGAACAGCTTTCATACCCTAATTGTTTTTTTTTCCAAATCAGTTCCATTTGCTCCTCATATATTCTGATAGAAATTGACATAATTTAATCACCACCATGGAAATATTTCAATTTCTTTTCTTTGACATTTCATAAGCCAATTGGGCTTGAACTTTGGAATCTCTCTGTCTTCACTATATGATAAAACAATGAAAGGCAAATTCAATGTTCATCTGATGGGACTTCATAATACCTGCTTGCCAAATTCCCAACCAACATCATCTGGGTCAGGTTGAGGGTGGGCAAATGGGTTTGATTGGCCCAACGCCAGATTGCTTTAACCACCTACGCGTCAATATAAAAAAACGTTTGTAAACCAAGGCCCAGCCAACCCCATTTTTAGTCGGGCCTAAAAAGTGGCCTGAAACTCAACCTATAGAGAGCAAGCCCAGATATTAGCATAAGTCATGGCTTGATCCAGCCCATTGATGAAAGATGCTTGATTCAGAATGGGTTACACTTGCACCCACTTAATGAACAGCATCAACTCATTTAGCAGCTGCTTGAATGATCAATATGAATGCTGTAACACATACAGAGAGAGATCATGATATGCAACTTGTAATTGGAAATTAGCAATTAAAGATTCAAGCACATCAACAAGAAGTTTTTGGAGCTCTTGATGATAATAACATCTAAGACTAATTCTTTACCAAAAAAAAAAATCTATGACTAATTGATGGTAGTTAGCAATTAAAAAATGTTGCAACAACTATCAGAAGTCTTGTCAAGTCTCAATTATACATTAACAAATGGTAGTTAATTTGCAATTAAAAATGTGAAAATAGTTGATGTATGACATGCTACATGTCCTTAACCAAAATGTCCTCCAAATTAAAAGGGATTTCAGGGTAGGTGGAGTATTTAGTGGGTTTTAATGATAGCCCGCGTTGATGCCTACTCTCTACCTATCATCGGAAGGAGGGAACTTATAACAAAGATAGAAAATCAAATGGACCCAACTGGGTGTTGGTTAGTTGGTTTACGACGTGGGTTTGCTCTTCACGTCGTACTAAGACTATAGAATGTTCTTGTGAATTATGGCTAATACCAGGTATATAAGTGATTGTCCCAAAACAGGGTTTGCAAATATAATTTAAAGTAAATTAGCGAAAGGTCCAGTCTATCAATTTTTCCTCTAAGGCCGACCTCCAACCAAAGCCCCCTATAAATTATACATAGCTACTATCTTTACTCGTGATAATAAAGATGTTAACCGAGTATTGTATCCATTTGAGACAAAAGGGCTAAGTTGTATTGGTTCCAAAATTCCTAAATTAATCATATTAGAAAACGAAGTGTTGATTTGATGGGTTTGATTCCTAAATTAGCAAATTAAAGTCAATGTTTGATTCGATCAAAGAAAGGTCTTAGGGTACAAATCCACCCCAGCATCGTGCAATGGCGAATATAGACTTAGGGTTTCACTATCAATGCTTTGAAGACTCGTTTTGGTTACAAACCTCGACAAAGTCACCAAATAAATTATGCGGGTTTAGATATGGGCATAGATTATCAAAGATTTAACTCACACACATTCAAGCATCATTATATAACTGATATTCCAAACTACAAAAATAAAATATCGAAACAAGATCTTGCATTAATAAATAAATCCAATACATGGATATCATTCATGTCATATAATCAAAGTATCCAAAATAAAACCCTAGGACCTATACATCACCATAAACACAAAACTCGGGCTTCATCACAACCCTAATATAGAGATTTAGTCACTCATGGAGAGAGATTGACGAAGAATCATTGACGAAATCCTCATTAATACTCCTTCCAATGTTCCAAAACCAGCCTCCAGTTCTATTCTCCGAACTTCCATCAATAAAAAACGAGTTTGGCATCCTTTTTTTTAGATTTTTCCCCAAAAATCTCTTCAAATCACGATAGGAGATGGACTTCACCCTTGTCTGGCATCCGGACACCAGGTGGCAGTAGCCTCGGGTTCATATGCTGGCGTCCGGACTCCCGGAGGCAGAATGCCCCTGTGCATTTGTTGTTTCTGGCGTCCGGACGCACTGAGGTAGTGTCTCCGTATCGTCTTGATTTTTGCCATTTTCTTCCAATTTAGCTCCGCCTGTTTTCTGATTTACACATTGCCCTGATGCATAACAATTAAAAAACCAACATATTCAAATGGTTCCCATTGGGGGTATATCCAAATGTACCCTCAAACCACCAAGGCCTGACAACCTAGGCAGTTTGATCTTAATACATCCCTTCTAGAGAGAAAATTTCATGAACACTGGAAAATATGAATGAACATACCAGTTGAAGTCCTCACTTTTGCTGCTGACAGCAGTGATTATATTGATGGCGTCGCTCTGGTGTTCTTAACCTGAAAATTCCGGCGAAGTACGCAGCTACTAATGTCGATATGAATCCAATTGGATATCCAACTACTGCCATTTCCCATGAAAGCAATGCCTCCTTGTCATCATTCTCACTCAAATTTGAAGATACCTCTGGCGGTGAAGTCCCTGGACATGGGACCTGAATCAGTGCCCCACACAGTCCACTGTTATTTGCAAAACGATTCGGATCATTCATCAAATTCATTTGCCTGCCCTCTGGAATCTGACCCACCAGCTCATTGTTGCTCACATCCAATGTAGAAAGTTGTTGGAGCCTCGCAAATGATTTTGGCAATTGGCCAGATAGCCTGTTATGTGACAAGTCCATACTCTCTAGGTTCTTCAAACCCCCAATGCTTGATGGAATCTCACCAGAGATTTCATTGTAAGAGATGTTCAATATCTTCAGTCCTTCAAGATTGCCTAATGAAGATGGAATTTGATCCGACAAGCGGTTTCTCGATAAATCTAGCAGAGAGTAGAGATAAATCATAGAACTTGGTAGAATTTGCATGGATCCTTTCCAAATCACAAGCATACCATTATTCACATACACTATTACTTCACTAAGACTTGATGCAACACCCTCTATAGCAGAGTAGAGAGCAAGACCTTTGGGGGTTTGAATCATTCCAGTGAGATATCCAAATGTTGGAGGGATCTTCCCAATAAGTTGGTTGCCAGAGAGGTCGAGGATTCGAAGTCCGGTAAGGCTTGATAGAGCATCGGGGATCAATCCATTGAGGCTATTGTTCCTTAAGTTTAGAGCACGAAGAGTCGATAGTTTGGTGATAAAATCTGGAAATTCACCTGTGATTCGATTGCTATGGACATCGAGGTGTTCGAGGGATTTCATTTCAGTCAGGTTCTCAGGCAAACTACCAGAGAAATTATTTTGGCCTAGTGCAAGCACAATTATCTTTCGCCCGAAGCTCATTGGAACATCGCCATAGAATTCATTGAAAGAAAGATCCAGATAAGAAAGACTCGCATTGATGTCGAATCTAGGAAACCTATCCCCTGAAAACCTGTTCATAGACAAGTCTAACATGAGAAGTCCTTGGATTCTTGAGAGGGACTCTGGCAGTGAGCCCATAAATCTGTTCCTCTGCAACAAAAGAATGATTAGATTAGTCGCATTGCCTAAATTTTCCGGCAGTTCACTGGAGAAGTTGTTCCTTGAAAGATCAAGGATCGATAGCTTTTGAGATTCAAAGAGACAAGGCGGCAGAGAACCCGTGAGGTTGTTATCAGAGAGAATTAGAATTCTGATCTCCATCTCACCAAGCCATTCAGGGATTGTCCCATCTAGATTGTTATAGCTTAAGTCCAAGAAATTGAGTTCCTTTTGGCTTGAAAGCCAGTCAGGGAACTTCCCAACAATGCCACAAGATCTCAAAGATAGTCCAGACAATGAGGTCTTGGGAGAAATCTTTACACTGTTGTTCCAAACAAGTTTGTTCCCACCAAGATACAGCCTTTTCAGTGCCTCCATTTCAAACAGCCATGGTGGAATCTCGCCGTAGAGCGAGTTTGCGTCTAACTGAAGCATTTCCAACTGACCCAATTGCTTTATTGAATCTGGGATTTCACCTGTTAAATTGTTCTGGCTGAGCGAGAGAAATGAAATGTTGCGCAAGTCTCCAATCTCAACCGGGATTGCTGACGATAGAGTGTTGTTTTTGAAATCCATGACATGCAACTCCCTCAGATGAGAAAGCGATGTTGGAATCCTTCCAGAAAACCGGTTGTGACGGAGCGATAATACCTTCAATTGGGTGAGATTTCCAATCTCCATAGGGATCTCTCCAACAAAATTATTCTCATCCAACTTCAGAAGTTTCAAGTTTGCGAGCAGACCCACATCAGCACTTAGATTTCCACTGATCAAATTAGTACTCAGATCAAGGCGTTCCAGATATCTAAGCCGAAATACTTGAGAAGGAATGGCACCGGTGAAGCTATTAGAGCTCAAGTTGAGATGAACCAATCCAGTGAAGTTCAAAAACTCATCTGCTGGGACTTCACCTTGTATGGCATTCAAGGACAAGTCCAATTCCATCAAGCTTTGAATTCGAAAGAGCGGCGCCAAGGCACCAGAGTCTAGTCCTGGTGAGGGAATGAGTGCAGAGAGGTTGAGATGAATCACTGGTTGCGACGACGAGTAGAAATCGCAAGTAACGCGTTCCCATCGACAGCAATCAGAAGTGGAATTCCATGATAATAGTGTGCTTGTGGGCGTGTCTGTGGATGATTCTGTCCTGGGTTTTTGGGTGAGATTGGATTTGAATTGGAGGAGGGCTTGCTTGTGATCTTCAGGACAAGATAAACATGGGCTGTAGGAGAGACAAGAGAGGGAAAATATGAGGTAACACAATCCAACTAGTCTTGATTTGGCCATGGATTCTGCTCTACTTGGGTCTTTCTTGTTTATTTAAAGAACCCAATGACATGATGCATATATATTTATTTATCTATCACGTGGTAGCCAGATAGTATTTGGAGAAGGTGTCTTTAATTTACAACTAGTTCAGTTTTGTCTCCGGTTGGCATATTTTGACCTTCTTTGGCCTGGATTTAGACCTTCTCAAATGCCAATCCGTTTGTGTTACGTAACTTTGCAGTGAATTTTCTCCTCATGTTAATGGGAAAGGGATTGGAATCATCAAACCCCTTCTCACATTGGGGCCCACCGCTTGATCGATATCAGCATGATCTGGAGAATTGATCTGATAAGACCCATAGATTGGTGTAATAAAATTGGATCATCGAGCGATTCAACTGGGTCCCTGAATATGGGCGATGAAGTTGAACGGTCCAGATGCCTGCGGTAAGCTTGGATGGTCTGATCAAAATGATTTGTCATGTGGTTAGGCCCCAATCAGGATGATCTGAATCATGCATGATTCTATGGCATGGGTGTGAAAGCTGGTTATCTCACATATGTGGATCATATTGGACAAGTTTTATTCTAGTCCAGCAATGATGCTGGAGAAGGACTTTGGTGCAGTAGAAACTAGAAAATTCAGGGGATGAGGTAAGTTGATTGTGGCTTGTCTTCCCAACCTAACATGGTAAGGAAGACTTTAGGGCACTTCAAAATATTACAACTTTGAATTCTACCAGATATTCTTGGTGATGTCCTGGTCTTTTTCTTTTTTTTTTTATTGAAACATGTCCTATATAGTCCTGGTCAACTCAATACAGGTGAGACATGTGGACAAAGCCCTGTGGAGCCCTACTGGGATATATGTCAAAGGGCAAGATTAGAGGATTAGAGGAAAGGTCTATACATGGATATAGGTAACAAAAGAAGCTTAATGGGCCATCATCATATGGGTGTAAATATGAAGACCCAAAGATCAAGGGTGGAAAAACAATGAAGAATTTTAGACTGAGAATCCAATGGTGAATACAGTTCGGATGATGGTTAAACAGGGTTACTGTGCAAATAAGGGGCGTGGGAAAAAGTTACTACAGGTGTGTCACACAGGCGCTCTCAGGCCAAGATCATCAACCAAACATAGTGAGCCATACTAATTTCCTAGATCTTGGGCTGTCAATGTGTCGGAAACGGCTGCTTTGGTCTGCATTTCTTTCAACTGCTTGTGCTGGATCCGTACTATATGCCAATATTTTTAAAATATAAAATATATATTTGTTTTTCCTGTGCACGGGGGAGTCCCTTGGGAGCAGGGCCAGCTCGAGATAATTTGTGGCCTAATGGAAAATCCTAAATGAGGTCTCAAATTATTTATTCTTCTCTTCTTCTTTTTAAAGTTATTATCTAGATTCGTATTTTCTAATAGATATATTTATTATTTATAAATTATAGCTAATAACATTTACAAGTAAAATGAACACTAACTATAATAAATATTCAGTATGAGCTTGGGATTAAAAAAAAATCCTAAAAGCATAGAACAATAGAACCTGATTTAGTGATTTATCATTGTTGGCCACAAAGATTTTAGATGCAGATGAGTTTTGAATTTGATGCAACTTCTTCAATATGAAAAAACAATAGACTATATTTGAGTTAGTGAGTTATGATTAACATATATTATAAAAAATACTCACATATATCATCAAAACATACTCGCATATATTATAAAAAAAAAAGACAACCAGATCAGTAAATCCTTAAAGAAATAAAAAAAAAATAGTTAGATGCTTACGTGAGAAATGATTGAATTAAATGTAGCTCATTAATCTATAAAAGGAATACCCATTTGAAAAACATCGCTGGTGATGTGGCAGGGAGGTTGAGATTTGTTGGAATTTGAAAATTAAGATAGGTGTAGAGAAAAAAGAAGGATGACAATTGGTTTAATGCTTTTTTGGAATGTGAAAAGATGACTTCAGTGGGATGTGACACTAATTATTATTATGGGGCCTTATTTTTTGGGGAGAAAAAAAAAAGATGGTAGTTGCTTTCATGCTATTTTGAAATGTGAAAAGATGACTTTAATAAGATTTGATATTGCGGGGCCTTATTTTTTAGGGGCCTAAAGCAAGGGTTTTTCTTGCCTAATGGTCGAGCCACCTGTGCTTGGGAGCCTTAATTGATAATATGTCCCATCTACACATGTTGAGTTTCTGCTTGTCTTTAAGACCCTTGAGTTGAGTCTTGTCTAGATTTAGGTGCATCAAAAGGCAGTGGAATTGAATGAGCCCAAAATTGGTGAAGTTTTTCTTACCATGCTCAAAAAAAATCTTTTAAGACAAAATAGAAGGCCTAGGGTTTGGGATGATTTTAACAGCCCGTTTATTGGCATGGAATTGAATTTCTAAGGGCTTGTTCATTTTTGTTTGCATGGAATTGAATACATTGGAATTCATGGTTAAATGAGCTTAAACAAAGGACTATTAAAGAGGTGAGGGGTGGAGGATATAAAATGGAGGTTTAGATCATGCGAATTTGACAATTCTTGGATTTGAGTAACTAGCGTGATGGTTGGGTATGCTCCATCTACAATTTTCCATAAAATGAGAGGTTATTTGACACTCATTTTTCATGTTCACCTTATTTTTTTTAATTTTAGTCACTTTCAGAAACACAATTCTAAATCTTAGGAACTCAACTACAAGCCCTAAGGATTGTAAGAAATATATTTTAATAAAAGTATTGCAAAACTCGAAGAAACAAATGTGAAGATGCACAATGGCCATCAAATAATCTCCTCTTGGGAAATGACTACCTAGTCATCACCCTATTAAATCAAACCCTGAGAAAAATAGGTCACATCTATGTCTCTGCTTTATCATGTCCTGCATCTTTTGCGTCTTTTAATATAAAAACTTATTTTGCCATGAATTCCTAGAAATTCAATGCTGAGCAAGCAAACAAACGAGCTCTAAACATTATTTCAATCATTAATCACACAGAAAAATGGTTATGTAAATGGGAGTTGGAAGTCCAAATGGCAGGAGCCAACTTCATAAATTAAAAACGACCCGCTCAATCAAAGGAAGTAAGAGTCCACTATAGATCTCAAATTTATATCTTTCTTTCTTTCTTTCAAAGAATGCAAGTTCATTAAGCTAAAAGCCCTTAAAAGTGATTTGGCTTTTTAAAAGATGTTTTTAAGAAGTGGTAGTTAAAATTAGCTTTTCGGAGAAGCAGACCTCTGCCGCTTCTATTTTTTAAAATAATTTTTTACTTTTTGGGAAAAAGAGAAAAAGTATATATGGTAGAAAGTGAAAAACAAAAAAGAGGAAGGGCATGGGGTTTTTCCCTCTATTTTATTTTCCTTCTCCCTCTTTCATTTGGTATCCCTATGGATGTAGCTGGGGGAGAATGTGCATGAGCAGTGTAAGTCTATTTTTGCGTGGACTAAAGATGTATAGGTCAGCTCGACCCGTTGACGCTATGTCAGTCTTCCTTCTTCTCTCCCGCGCAATTCTTTGGATGGGTCCCCTGTTTCAAAAATGAACACAATGAAAGCTCAATCAGATGGTCCGACCGAGGTCCCTCCGATGCTTAAGTCGGCGATGGATCTTAGGAAATTTTGAATAATGATTGAATTAGAATTTCAGCCGTCCCTTCTCATCAGATCCTCTCCTTCCTCTTATCCGATCTCCCCCTGGATTTCGGGTGCCTGTTAGCACACGTTCCCACCTTTCCCACCTTCCACATCATGGTGACTGGATGCCGACGTCCCCCCCTTAATCCTGGTCTCCTTTCTCCCTCTTCTACCAGCTGTCCCAGTCTCCCTTGGATCATTCCTACTCCCGAGCTGGACTGGCCTATAGGTTGTGTTGGTCCCGATCCAAACCCAGCCCAAGGCGATTTCAAATCCCCGATCCAAATCCAGCCCAAGGCGATTTCAAATCCCCCCCCCCCCCACAACAACGCGCGCGCACGCCCACCCACCCCCAACACGCGCGCGCGCACAAGCAGCATTCCATTCAAATGAAGCTTGTTTAGTTTTATACACCATTGTGAAGGAGTGAATGGGGATCTAATGAAAAAGATAAGTATTCCTCATCTTCCAAATGTGCCAATTCCATGACATTAAAGCTTCCAGCCGTTTGTTATGGTTTTAGGCTTTGCTCCAGAACCAATGGTTAAAAAAATTGGTAATTATGGGTTCGCAGTTTATGGCATGTGGAAGAAGATTCCATGTTGAGATCGAAGTGTGGCAGTGCATGAAGAAGTGAACTATAGTTTCATATTCTGTCCTACATAAAGCACAAGTTGGAAAATTTCAAATAGTTTACTGATATCCATAAGAACACTTGAATTGTAAGCTCCAATTTCATTAGGAGAGTAGGAATTAGATTTTACAGGTTGGAGCTTTTTCACAAATTAGTGAAAATATATGAAGTTAAAAGATATATAATGAACTTCAAGCCGGGGTCTGTTGGTTCAATAAACAAACACAACAATTTGGACTTAGCATATGAGGCCACAGAAATGTGAATAATAATAATAAGGGTAGTTGATGGGATGCATAGGAATTCAATCACCTTGTAAGACTTTACAAGCGCCTTTTGATAGAGGGGTATGAGCACCTCTTTAGGTGTGCAAATTTGTATGCCTACCAATCAATCTTAGAGAGGTGGGGGAACAGAAGAATTGGATGTGTCATGTTACTCATTTGTAGAAGAATTTTAAGTCCATCATATCATCCTAATCGTTTTATCCATGGCCCTCAAATTAAGGTACTAATTTTGTATGATTTCAATCTTGGATCGGTGTAAAAGACCTGGATTCGATGACTTCAGTGAGCAATAGTGTGTGAGGGGTTGGATGTAGGGTTGTAAATGGGTCCCTAATTCTCCAATTACCCGAAGGTTCTGACCCGTTAGGTTCTGGGTCTAGGTCCTTATTTTGGTCTTGATAAGTAAATGGTTCCGGTTCCGAATCCTTTTTTAGGAACCGTTACCTAAACGGGTCCAGTTCCGGATCCACAGTGGCTCAGACCCGTGGACCCGGGACCCGACCCAATACTCTAAGCTAAATACTTTATTATCTATATGTTACATGGGAACCCCTCATTCTAAGTTTCTAACCTAATTTTCCGTCCCCAAACCACATGTCATTGATAGACAAAATGTTACATTTGCTTTGTAGTTGATCGAATTGAATTACAAAAAAGCATGATTGTTTTTTTTTAAAGGAAAAATACAAGTATTAGGGTCAGACCCGCCTCACATACGGTTCCGGTTTTGGTTCCGGTTCCCATTAATATTATCGGGTCCGGTTCCGGAACCAGTTTTCTGGTTCCGAACAGGTTTCGGTTCCGGTTCCCCCTTTTAGAAAATTGTCCCAGTTCCACTCTGGACCCGGACCGGAACCGACCCGTTTACAACCCTAGTTGGATGGGTCATAGAAATCCCTAGGGGAACTCCACACTACCATCCCTATGGTGGCTCCAATGGGAACCATCCCCTGTGAGCATTTCTAATAATATGCTGGCCTTTTGGTCCCAAACTTTTCAACTCAAAACATTATAACCGGGTATTATGTATCCTCACATATCATCTAAAATGAGACTGTCGGATTTTTCATTTTTTTAGGGGTTTTTATGGGCACTAGACCTAACAAGAAATATTAGGCAAACATGCACCTAAGAGGGAATCTGTACAAAAAAACTAACTTTTCTTACCATTTTTTTGGGTGGTTGCAATCGACCTTCATTTTTGTGTTGAGGGTTGACGGCAGCCCTCGCTATAACAAGTGAGGGTCGCCGTCGACCTTGAGCCGGCATAAACTTATCATCTTCTTCCTTCTTCCTCTCTTCCTTCTTGTTTCATGTGGGAGTTCCTTTTTTTATTTTTGCACTACCGTGAGAATTTGATTCACGCATTTTTCTGCTCACACACCCACGTCCCCGACCAACCGAGCTACTTTTGAGGGATGTAAGAGGGAGGCGCCTTCATGATCAATCCTTGAACTAGAATGACAATTATAAAAAGGGTCTCATGACAATGGGCTTGCCCCGAAGTGCATTTATGATCTTCATAGTGGTGTTTAGCGTATGGAATAATGAGATAAAAGAGAAGGACTTCACTGGGCCTGGACAAGTTGGCTAGCACTCCAATTACCAAATCGGGTTTGCACGTCAAGTTGGCTATTCATAATAGAAACACCTACATCTTACCAAAGAAGGCCAGTGATGTTACAGGCAATGCCTAAGACTTGGAGATTTTCTGGGGATAGGGCCAAGATAAGAGTCCCCTTTGCACAAACTTGCGGCTTGATGATTGTTTAATTTCCCATGCACATTGCCTATTGGTTTATTTGCATAGAGAAGCAAATCATATTGTTTTGGAGAGTACTTATCGTCTGAGTAAATTCATCCTGACCCACCTGGATAGGTTAGAATAAACTAAACATTTGAGGGGACCTCAACAAAAACACCTTTGGAAGCAAGAAGGTTAATTATCCTGTGATTTTCTTTTTATTGTGCCCATTCATTTTAAGCAAAAATAAAAATAAAAATAAAAAGAGGCCGTGATGGAAGTGTGGTCAATGGGTTGCTGGCTATCCTACTCGCTAATCCTAGTCATGGTTGAAGCAAGAAGGAAGACAGGAAAAAGGAAGAAGATGAGGAGTTTATGCCTGCTCAGAATCGACAGCGAGCCTCACTTGTTATAACGAGGGTCGCCGTCGACCCTCAACACAGAAAATTAAGGTCGATAGCGACCACCCAAAAAGTTGGTTTTTCTGTACGGATTCTTTGTTAAGTGCATGTTTGCCTAATGTTCCTCGTTCGGTCTACTGCCCATCTAAAGTGTTTTTTCCGGTAAAAAAACTCCCCCTTTTTAAGCAAAAAACGGACCTCTCTCTCTCTCTCTCTCTCTCTCTCTCTCTCTCCATCAACTAGAAGACTTTAATACCTCCAAAAAAAAAAAACTTGAAGCTTTTAAAAATATAAATACACACAAACTCGAGCACCATCAGTGGGCACCACCTAATGGGGCCTACCCAGGGCCATGACAATCATGGGGACGAAGGGCATTGAAACATCTATGATACCTAAGGGCCCACAAGTTTAATGGTTTTAGAATAGGTCATTTTTTAAAAGGAAATCAAACCAGCGGTGAGTAACATTTGGATGAGTGCTAAATGGGATGATGCCAATTCAAGGGGGAGCAATGCGTGCAAGGGTTTGGATTGATCATAGGGGTCCACATGCTAAAAAAGGAGGGTGTTCAAAGATGTGCACTGAGTTTAGGACAATGAACTCACCCAGGCCCCCCTCAAATACACTACCCCAATGAATTGGCACGAGCCCAAATTTAACACCCATCCAACCATTAATCATTGTTGGATTAGAATCCAAGAGGTATGATGATGTCTTCCAAGACCATTAAACTTAAGTGCCACGGTTATTTTGGACACCCACAGGTCTTTTTGGACCTTTCCATTTGCCACGATTGCCATGATCCCTTGCGGGCCTATCACAGCATCAAATGCATCGCACCGGATTAGCTCCATATATATATATATATATATGAGAGAAGCTTCTAAAGCTTTTATGACAGCCTCTCTCACCTTACTATAAGGACCGTCTTTACGGTTTGGGTTAATTGGTTAATAGATGCTCTCATACCTATAAGTCCCATGATCAATGGGTCCCTAGGTAGGTTCCATTAAGTTTGTCTCTCACTATATGGTGAGGAAAGGATGCACATGAATATCCCATATATATCTATATATATCTGCTGCAGCCAATTTGCTAGCATATCCTCTATCATGTTAGCCAAGCGTCTGCAAAAATCGCTGTCTAGCCTTGGAGATGCCAGGAAATTAGAGTACTTTGAGACCATAAAAGTCAAAATAGTGATGAGCCTCCTTAGGTAATCATCTGATGACTATTCACAGAAGGCAGAACCAGCAAGAAGAGCCCTGAGCTCGGCTTCCAAAGGATCACTTTCAGTAATCCGATTGGAGTAGGCTGCAACCATGCAGGCTGATGACACACGGATGATAACGCCAATACCAAGTGTGATTATAGACCGATCCATCCATCAAGACGAAGTTATAACAAATCCCAGGGAACAGCAGTACGGCAGTAGTCGTCCCTACAGCAGTTATAGAATCAGATAGTGTCGTAGTTTTCCATTCATGGAGCGAAAATAGTTTTACAGCGAACAGTAGGGAGTATGAGAAGGGTAATGCACAAAGATGTAGGCCCTCCTGGCTTTCCAGAAATACCAGAAAACCTGGGCTGCAAAGCGGCAATCAGCCCTATTAGATGACCAGTAGCAGTTTCATAACGAGCTCCACTGTATAGGTTGGCCATACTGTGAGAATACGGTGCCGAACCAAACAGACGTCAGGAGGACATTGACAAAAGAGAGATTGCTGGCAGTTTCATGATTAGAAAAAGAAGGCAAGTGGAGCCCAAATACAAGACAATCCCTCTTTGAAAAAAAAATTCCCATGCAGCACTTCCGGAGAAAAAATAATAATTAAGTAGGTCTAAATTTTCCTCAAAGGCTGGTTTGGAACCATACAGGGCCTTGACAGACAAACGACAGCATTTTCAGATCTCCAACATGAGGGTGGGTCCATGGCCACCCAAAGGAATACGGAAAACCTTTTGGGCAATAATATCAGGTCCCCATCAAAGCAGAATTTTAGAGAGATTCCAACTTGGATGGTCAGATATGTACATTATATAATCAATAACACGTTTCATGGGGATTCTGATGGGTGAAAATTAAAATGGAAGTATTAAAGACAGCCAAATGAAGCAGACATTTTCAGACAAGTTTGAAATGCTAAAACCTGCAGGGGTCTTCAAAATCAATGGGGTAGAAGAAAGGCAACACTGACATTCACACATCACTGCATCCCACTGGCAGAGTACGATAGACAACTGGTTTCTCACAAACAAATCTTATAGGATGATAAATAATCATGGAGTTGCTGAAAAGTCACAACAGATGGCTTTTGCTAGAGGTAGTGAGGTTCTTTTCAGCTTTTTTCATCTTGGTATGGTATTATTTAAGGCATGGTTGTAACTTTTTATTGTTATTAATAAATAAAACAAGTTGGTGACTATACAAATCAGAGCACTGCTGCAGCCTAACTAGTAAGTGGATCATTAAGTAATTCAGCACGATCAAATCGTCCATTCAAGCAGCTGGAACTATGTCCGCATGTATGAAGTTTTATATCAAGTACCATGCTGAATAAGATTTACCAAATTACTGATTACCACACTACAACACAATTAACTGCATATTTATTTCATGTTTAACTAATATAAGAACTAAAGCAAATAAGCAGGTATAATTTGGCTCTCAATTGGTGGGTGACTACATTTATATATCGAATTTTTAAACAATTTGCAAACCACCAGCTCTGTTTTCTCTTTCAAGTTAGATTAAAGATTCAGCAATCTTTTTTTCTTTTTTACAGGAATGTAAAGGGAGGCCGGGATTCTTTCATTCACATAGGGCTAGGTTACCCAATGACAAGACCCAAACTTACACACAATACAAAAAAAAAAGGTCCAGGAACAAAGCTCTCTTAGCTTTCCAAAAATTGAATACCTTCTGATTTATTTTCAGTTCTCTCCAAATGTGCGCCACAACAAAGTCATCAACAAACAGTCCGACCATAGCATATTGAAGCAATGTAGAGATTTTTGGACCATTTTTCCTGCAAAAATCATTTAGAACTATGAGAAACAAATTCCATACTTGAGCTTATCTCCAAATATAACATGCTTCTACTTTCTAGTTACTGAAGGCAGCAAAACAATATATCACTACCTGGTAGTAACCAATAGCAAATCTAATTTTTGAAGAAACACCAAGCAAAAAAACTCATGTGTTTTCATTATTATCCCAAATACTACATGCACTTACAAGGAGTAGACTTATAAAGAACTTAGCTAACCTTATAACCACCCGTTCACGTGTTCAACAGATGCATTAGTAACATATAAGATAGGCACAAATATATAATAGCCTATGTAACTTTCTGCGAAGAGTACCCTCTCATGTTTCTCTGGGAGGTAACGAATAATGAGATAAGCACGTGTTAACGTGTTCAAGAGATGCCTTAATGACATAAAATATGGGTACAAATAGATAGCCTACAAACCTTCTTAAAAGAGGCACCTTGGATGTATGCCCACTTGGATGTATGCCAATTATGAGAGAATAATAGGGTGATGGAAAACTGTCCTACAACCCTTGATTTAAGAGCCTCAAGTTTCACCCAGCCCAGATCTTTATGTCAGATCCATTTTTTTTTTTTAAATTCAATGTGGAAAGTATAGGTCCAATGAGTGTCAAATCGGGAAGACTCGTCAATTCAAGGATGTAGTGAGTTTAAGGTTGGATTGAAAATAAGGGGTCCCACCAGGGGACTATAAACAATTACCAACCACATAATTCCATGAGGCACCTCAGCGGAAGATTTTCATGTGTATGTAATATAACCGCTTCAGATATACATGCAAGAATAACTTTAATATTCTATATTTCCAAATCCATATGCTGCACAGAGCATGACTTTGACAGAGCAATCTAAGGGCCTTCTCAGGAACATCAAGGCATTTGGCAGTGAAAATGACAAAGAAAGGCCATAAAAATACGACACAAATTTAGAGATTTAAACGGGCGTCTGATACTCCGATTATCCGGAGGTTCCAACCTATAAAAAGCGGATTTGGGGTCGCGGAATGAAAAAACAGGCATCTCATTGATGTTATTCGAACCCTACTGATTGAATCATCAGTTCCTCCTCGCTTTTGGGCAGAAGCTCTCACCACTGCCTTACATTTAATTAACCGTCTTCCATCCACTACCATTGCTCACTTAACACCGCATTTTAAAATGTTTGTTTATCATCCTGTGTTTGTTCATCTACATACCTTTGGATGTGTTTGTTTCGTTCATTTACCTCCCACAGAACAAATAGAATTAACCGCACAATCTAGCAGGTGTGCTTTTTTGGGTTATGCCACCAATCAGAAAGGTTTTGTTTGCTACGACCCCATTGGTCGTCGCATCAGGGTTTCTCGCAATGTTATTTTTTTTTAAAACCAGTTTTTTTTTTTTTTCAAACTAACTTGAATTGTCCTCATCCCTCTTCCTCTTCTACTTCTCTACTACCGGGTTTTTTCAGATAAAAGAACCGTTACCAGGTTTCATCCTGACTTTATTTATCATCGTCGGGAAAAACATACGGCTGCAGATGCCCACCCTCCTGATCCTCTGTCCACTGATTCTACCACTCCTCTCCTGCGTCGCTCCTCCAGACCTTCTCGACCACCCGAGCGGTATGGATTTACCCACACTTCTTTCATGATCACACTTTCCTCTATTTCCATACCCAGTTCTTATTTGCAGGCAATACAACATGATAGTTGGAACCAGACTATGAGGGCAAAATTAGATGCTTTAGATCAGAATCACACTTGGGACACTGTGGATTGTCCTTCAGCAGTTAAACCACTCGGTTGCAAATGGATCTTCTCCATCAATCTAAAATCTGATGGCTCCTTGGATCGACACAAATCTAGACTTGTGGCACTCGGTAACAAGCAAGAATATAGCATTGACTATGAGGAGATGTTTGCACCTGTGGCAAAAATGACATATGTTTGGTTACTTATCGCCATTGCTGCCTCCAATTCTTGGCCATTATACCAAATGGATGTTAAAAATGCCTTTCTCCATGGGGATTTGAAGGAAAAGGTCTACATGCGGATACCGCGGGGTGTCACCTCTCCATCTAAAAATGTTGTTTATCGCTTCCGGAAATCTCTTTGTGGTCTAAAGCAAGCTCCTCGGGCGTGGTTTGAAACTTTTAGGGGGCAGTTATACAAAACTGGCTTTTCTCAAAGCCCTTACGATCCCTCTTTGTTCCAACAAATAACATCTATTAGTGTTACTGTTCTACTTATGTATGTTGACGATATTATTATCACTAGCACTAATGATAGTATGATCAAGTCTATCCAAGTCTCTCTTAGGGATTACTTTCATACGAAGGATTTAGGCCCTTTACATTATTTTTTGGGCTTAGAAGTGCATCAATCTCCCAAAGGCCTATTTCCCAATCAACACAAATACACATCTGATCTTATTGAGCTTGTTGATCTCCATGAATCTTCGCCAGTTGATACACCTATAGAGGTCAACCTCAAATTGAATAAAGATGATGGTGACCTTCTTCCTAATCCGAAAACCTACAGGCAGCCTTGTCTATTTCATCATCACTCGACCGGATATCTCCTATGCTGTCAATCTTGTGAGCCAATTCATAACAGCTCCTAGACACCTTCATTTGACTGCTGTCAAGCGCATAATCCGGTATTTGTTGGGCACTGCCACTCGTGGTTTATATTTATCCCAAGGATAATCCTCTTCAATTAACCGCTTATGCAGACGCTGACTAGGCGGGCTGTCGGGATACTCGTCGTCGCTCTACTACAGGTTGGTGCATGTATCTTGGCAATTCTTTAATTTCTTATAAATGCAAGAAACAAGAACGTGTTTCAAGATCTTCTACAGAGGCGGAATATAGGGCGATGTCTTCTACAGAGGCGGAATATAGGGCGATGTCTTTTGGATGTTCAGAAATCTTATTGCTACGGGGACTTCTTTTCGGAACTCGGATTTGCACAACCATCTCCTACATCCTTGCATGCGGATAATACTAGGGCTATTAGGATCACTGAAAACCCTGTCTTTCATGAATGCACCAAACATATTGAGGTGGACTGTCACTTTATTCAGGATGAATTGAAGCGTGATGTTATTTCTTTACCTCATGTCCCTACTGACCTTCAATTTGCCAACATCTTCACCAAAGGACTTCCTCGGCCTGGACATCAGTTTTTGGTTTCCAAATTGCTGCTTTATCCCGCATCAATTTGAGTGGGGGTGTCAATCTAGGAAATTTACTTGTATTAGAAAGTTAGCTAAAAACTAGGAAATCTAATTGTATTAGGAAGCTAACCATAACTTAGTTAGTTGTTTTGTATAAGGATACTAAATTACTAATAATAGGGTAATCAATCCCTATATAATAAGATGGTTTAACCCTAAGGGGGACACGGTTTCCATCTCCAATAATATTATTCTCTTCATTGGTGCATCACTTACAGGAACCTGTTTCAGGTTATGATTCTTAAACAGTTCCGGGTCCATAACCCAATTTAGGTTCTAATTGATAAACAGGACCAGTTCCGGAGCCATATAATACCCCGTGGACCCGGGACCCAACATATGAGTCTTTCATGCTGTAAATTGTAGCTCAAAATCAATTTTAGTTGGTCATTTTCTATGCTACCCAGATACTTGTATAAGCCCCACTTATCCATATCGGACCAATACAACACTTGTATTGATACCCGATACTGCGCCAACACTTCTAGGGTACAACTTTAGCATGTCCTACTTACCAAGTCCATTATTTCATACTAATTCTTATATTTTGTTTACTTGTCAATATAAAAATTGTTAAAAAGGAACGTAAACCATGATAGTTTTATTAGTTCAAAAGTGATTTAAAAAGAAATTTTTCGGACACCCATATCTATTCCGTGAGCTAGATTTTCAAAAGTGCAGAGTCGTACCAACAATCCATGTATCTGTGTCCATACTCATACCAGTATTTGAGTATCATAGGTCATTCTTATGTTTAGTCTTGAAGGTAGTAGAATTGATGCACATTTCTAAGTTGAATGACATCCTTACTTCAAGCAAAAAAAAAAATGAAAAAGAAGTCGGAACCAGTTTTGGAATTAGATTCCAGTCCTCTAGTCAAAATCGAATTCGGGTCCTCTTATCAGAACTAGGTCCGAAACCAACAAAACAGGTTCCAAGGCAAAATTGAAACCATCATTTAAAAATAGTTCCGGTACCGGCTCAAATATGTTCGAGCCGTTTATATCCCTACACAAATTGCTTCATCTAAGAAAATTTTCGGACACCCGTATCCGTTCCATGACCTAGATTTTTAAAAGTGCAGAGTCGTACCAACTACCAGCAATCCCCGCATCTGTGTCCATACTTGTATCCGTATCTGAGCATCATAGGTCATTTTTATGTTTAGTCTTGGAGGTAATATAATTGATTCACATTTCTAAGTTGAATGACATCCTTACTTAAAGCAAAAAAAAAAAAAATGAAAAATAAGTCGGAAGCAGTTTTGGAAGTAGATTTCAGTCCTCTAGTCAGAACCGGATTCGGGTCCTCTTATCAAAATTGGGTCTAGAACCAACAAAACTGGTCACAAGTCAAAACCAAATCCAAAATCGGAACCATCATTTAGAAGTAGTTCCGGTACCAGGTCAAATATGTTTCCAGTACCGGGTCAGATATGTTTCCAACCCAAGACCAAGCCATTTACCTCCCTACACAAATTGCTTCATCTAAGCAAACTTGCTTCCCAGTCATGTTCGACTGTTCACGTTAATGATTATAAACATACATTCATGGAACTGCTTGTCTGTATCTGTGGGGTGCATGTGTGCGCGTGGTGATAGGGTACTGCAAAGCTGAAGCCCTCCCCATTGAATCACTAATGGTTAAGATGATTAGACAGATGAGTTCTGAAATGAGCAATATATCACACATTGACAAGAATTATTGTGCTTGATTCTACATAACACATTGGACTTCTAGAAATTTTAAACATCAATTATTATAATTGACATACTTCTTTCCCTCTTTTTCCTTTCTTTTATTGTCATTTGACATCTTAATTAGATGTCAGAGTGTTTATCACCTAATTCATATTTGCTCATTATCTTTTGTTGGTGTTACTTTTTCATATTATTTCAATTTAAATAGACATATACTTAGATTACCTTAAAAATTGTGCCAAATCCACAGACCACTTTGTCTGATTTTTAGACAGAATATCCTCATGATGGTATCAGATTCTGATACATACACTAGCACTCATGCAACACAGCACCCAACTATCCTATAACCAGTCCCATCGTAGGACCATGTCCTTTCTATGCATAGGAAAATCTCAAGAACATTCGCTAGAGCAGACTTGCATGGATATTGAATTCCATCAGGTCCATCGTTTCAACTGCAGCTTGCATCAAAATCATGGGATTTTAGACTTAAGGGCTCAGGCTAGTATTATACTGTAGTTTGGTTGGCACATAAAAATATAAAACCGTAAACAGAATAATTTTAACCAAATGAGGGGTTTACGAATAGTTTGGTAGGGACATGAAAATATAAACAATAAACAAAATAACTTAAATCAAATGAGGGATTTGCAGCACCTCCCAGTTTTCTTATTTCATGTCACAATGTGCCCAGTGTCTGCCAGTACCACCACAAATATTGGACAACCTAATGTGTGCACTTCTCCCCTTTTCTATTATCATGTGGGAGATTTGGAACGAAAGGAAATACAAGGGTTTTGAAAATTCATCTCAGGCAGTGGCAAATCACACAAGATCCAATAGTCCTTTAGGCATCTTAAAACAATGCATGGCTAATACTGCACAAGATAGATGCGGAATCTTTTCAGGTTAGGCTAGGTCGTCCCTAACCGTGAAATGACCTGGCCTGTGAGGTCTTCCTGGCCCACCCCACGATCAATCTGAACCTCCTAAACTCATTAACCTCAATCCCCAAAACAACTTGAATTAGTACTCATCCAAATTTGATATTCATCTAAGTTTTATAGGCCCTTGGAGTGATCATACAAAATTGGCACATAATTGATGCAAGCCTAGGATTAGGGCTTGTGTGGGAAGTGCTAAAAGCACAATGGGTGCCGAAGCACGTGTCCTAAGACACAATCAATCTTCGAAGAGACAATAAACGAGGACGCACCTCAATGGAAAAACCCAATTTCATTAATCAACTCTAAAAATAATCTTGTACAATGCCATATAAATAGTAAAAGAAGACTTAAGCCCTAAGAAACCTAATTAAACTAGGAAACTAAATAAATTGGAAATCTAATCCTAAATAAAATTCTTTAAATAAAATCAGAAACTAATAACCCATAATTAGTTAATAAAAATCCTAAATCTAAGTGGGCCCTACACATGTGGCCATGAGGTCTACGCTGCATCATTCTCCCCCACTTGAAAAAAAGAACTCGACCTCGAGTTCGGAAAATGCCCACCTGAATCAAAGATCGATATAACGAACTTTTGATTCATCGGTTGATCTACAACTTCCGTGTAGAGCTCCATGTAAAACTGCTTTTGATGGGTGAAATTTGTGTTGATATGCAATCGACCCGTTGGATAATTTACTTGTAGAATCTACACCATCAAATCACAATATCTGACTAGCCGTTCTTGATCTCCCGATTGCCATTGGTGATCCATAAAGACAAAATCAATTTGAGAGCTTATGTGGGGAGTATCAACAACTTGCTCTTCATCACTTGGGGTTTGCACTTGGGGATTATTTGTACTCATCGGAGAAATTTCAAAGCCAACTGTAGATGTAGAATATTCTGTGTCTAACTCTGGCTTATCGGTTTGCATATCCGTTGGCACTGGATCCTCAACAAGGTCTGTTACGTGAGACGATTTTTCTTCTTGAGAAGTAACTTCCACTATATGAGACCTTTTAAGCATCCGCTCCACACGAATTGCTTCCCAATATGCCTCATGAATGTCTTGCAGTCACACATTCTCTCCACTATGTCCGGTCTCAAGCCTCTTACAAAACTAACGAAATCATGTTCTTCATCATCTTCTAATCCACACTTGTCTTTGAGCCATGCAAACATGTCACCACCATAGTTAAGAACAGATAATTCTCCTTATCTCAAATCAATAAAGGACCGAAAATAGACTTCATTCTCAACATACCAGATTCCATAGTTAGTCACATATTTGAGTCTTTGAAGATTACTGTAAAATCTACAGATATGGAATTTCATCTTGACTTGAAAATGGACTGACCTTAACTATAGATTTGCTCTTCACGATCACAATAGCGAAAACGGAACTGAAATTGGATGGTGGATGTGCTGGATATCGTAAAAAAAAAAACTCAACTGTTGATCGGGTCAAATTTGTTGTTGATCAGATGTGCTGATGCAGAGATGATGTCAGCACAACTTCATTGGGCTTCAAACGGACTTGGATCCTTCAAAATGTAGACCTAATTCGACCCAAACTGACTCGGATCTAGAAACGTGATGTAGGCCAACAGAGTAATGGAGACTGGATATTGTAGACCCAATCAGACACGTGGGAGACTCAGTCTCTCTCCTTTCTCTTGAGTTTTGTGTCAAAAGGGTAAAAATGAGAGACTTGAATCTCCTGTTGATTGCGGGTCGAAGAGGAGAACAAAAAAACAAAAAAAAAAACTAGAGAGCCTTTTCTCTCTTTGCTGGCAACGTGAGAAAGAGATGAGAGCGGGGTTGTTGGTGGCGACAGCTAGGACGGCTGGGGACTACGGTGCACGATACACCTTTCTTTCTCTCTTCTCCTTCTTTCTTTTCTGCTCTTTTCTCTACTGCTGCTTCTTTCTCTCCTTTTCTTTTCTGGGTTGTTGTCGGTGATTTGGGTTGGAGGCAGTGCTGGTGATGGGGTTTCTGGAAGAGGGCGGGTGATGGGGTTTCTGGAGTTGCGGCAGGTTTTTCTTTTTTTTTTTTTTTGTTTGCGTGGATGACGCAGGTGGGATGGGATCTGATTCTGGGATGGGGGGTATGGAGGACCAGTGATCTCGATCAGCGGACCTGGGAATTGGGTCGAAGATGGGGATTGGACTGATGGTTTTTTTTTTTTTTTTTTAGGCTCCAGTATTGGCCGAAAGGGGGGTTTCGGCTAGTGGGCGAACTGGGGATGGAGATGGTGACGGACGAGTGGGTCTGGGGTCGGGTTTGGGATTTTGGACGAGGATTTTTTTTTTTTTTCACGGATTGGTACGGAGGTGGCAGTAAAGACAATAGTGGATTGGCGAATGGGTTGAGATGAGTTTTGGACAGCGGCTAGGGCTAGAAAGGTTTCTGGCAGCGGGAGGGTGACGTGGGAAAAGATTGGTGATGGAAGATGAATGGGATAGGCGGTATATGGTGATCCTGATTGACGATGGGGATGGGTGAGGATGGGATGGACTGATAAGGGTAACCAACGCCGATTGATCGTGATGATCGTTCGGCTCTGATACCAATTGATGCAGGCCTAGGGCTAGGGCTTGCGTGGGAAGTGCTAAAGCACAATGGGTGCCGAAGCAAGTGACCTAAGACACAATCAATCTCCTAAGAGACAATAACGAGGATGCACGTCAATGAGAAAACCCAATTTCATTAATCAACTCTAAAAATAATCTTGTACAATGCCATATAAATAGTAAAAGAAGACTTAAGCCCTAAAAAACCAATTAAACTAGGAAACTAAATAATTGAAAATCTAATCCTAAATAAAATTCTTTAAAATAAAATCAGAAACTAATAACCTATAATTAGTTAATAAAATATCCTAAATCTAAGTGGGCCCTACACATGTGGCAATGAGGTCTACGCTGCATCAATAACCCAACTTGATATGAGGGCTGCTAGGATTCTGACAACTTTGATGCCCTCAAAACGTACGCCTTTGACCAAACAGTTCTCGTTCTTTGGGCAGAGATAGGTCATGAAAGGACCTTTAACACCATATAGGGGTGAAAACTAGATTCCGCATGTCCAAAGGTCCAAAAGTGAAAATATCATGCAAATTTGACCCAAGCCTGTTACTAATACCTCTCAGTACATTCCCACTTGCAATTCATATATCTTGTCTTTGTACGACTCCTTTTAAAGCCCTTTACTTCTTAACCCTCCCACCATCTCTCAAGTTTCACATCACACCATCTCTCAATTGTCGACCAACACTATATCATCTGCAAACAACATACACCAAGGTACCTCCTATTGAATGTGAACTCGTCCATAATCATTGCAAAGACATAAGAGCTTAATGCTGACCTATGATGCGAGCCTATATTCGCTGAAAACTCACTTATCTTTCCATCGCAGGTAGTTTCTTGAACGAGTTGTTGCTCCCTCATACATGTCTTTAATGATGTCAGTATAACCTCTTGAGACCTTCCACCAAATCAAATCTATAAGGGACCAAGTTGTAGGCTTTCTCTAGATCGATGAAGATTTGAAGATTTTGCATCTTCTCTTGATACTTTTTCCTTAAATGTCAAAGTGATGAGATAGCTTCCATAGTTAATCACCCTAGCATGAAACCAATTGATTTTCGAATATCTTGGTTTTTGTATGCATTCTTGCTCCATTACTCCTACATAGTGTGTGTGATTAGTGTGACTCGTAAGTTTAATCCCATAATAATTGGTGTGCAACACTTGTACAATCTCCTTTGTTCTTGAATTAGGCACTACAATACGTCTTCTCTATTCAACCAGCATTTTCTTTCTCTTTAATATCGTATTAAAGAGAATAGTTAACAAACTCATCCACATTATCCTAAGCATTTACAAGACTCAGTCAAAATGCCATCTAGCCCCGTAGCCTTCAATGTCCTCATTCTTGCCAATACTTTTTTCAGTTCTATTATCCTAACGCCACAGTAGAAGGTATGAACCTACTAACAAAGTAACCCGCTCCCGATCCAAAGCCCTCTTACAGAACCTTCATTTAAAAATTGTTAAAATATTCTTTGTACTTTTTTAAAATATCATTGTCCCATCACTAAAACCTTTTGGTTGTTGCTCTTTATAGACCTACTAATGGAGTACTCGCTCTCGTTTCTAAGCCTATACAAATTTTCATTTAAAAATTTGTTTAAATATTCTTTGTACCTTTTTAAAATATCATTGTCCATCACTAAAACCTTTGGTTGTTGCTCTTTGTACATTTGACAAGATCTAAGTCCTTACTTTTTCCCCCTTTCTCATTCTTGCGAGCTTATAACTATCATTTTGCCCTTCTCCTGTTCCCAACTTGTTTGTAGGTCATTGCATGCTTCAGACTTTGCATCACCATCACCATCACCATAGTGCACTTGATTGCCCGTCACAAGCCAGGATAAATGAGGGCTGGATCAGGCTGACAGCCAGCGTAAAAACTTTTTGTCACAGCAACATCATGAATTCCATGACATTGTTCCCAAATATGAGGGCAAACCAACCCCTCCTAGAAATAACTCCATGAAGGACTCCGGTTGTGTTTGATTATGTTTAATAAATCAGCCCCGGATAGTCCACTTTTGCACATGGGCAAAAGGCCTTTTCAAGTCTTGGACCTCTTGGTGCCAAGAACCTATCCACCTTGACGCCAATAATACTTGCTATATTCTCACTTTTTTATTTCTTGATTGATAATGTCGTGAAACCACATTGATAAAAAAAATTGACTTGAACCTACAACAACCTCAAGGTTGAAATAGTGAGCACCATTGAACTGTGCCACAGGCTCCTATACTATATACGTACTTTTGTTAATAGAATGTTGTTAAAAATAACTAAAAAAAATTGCAATGATTAGCTTAACAAGAAAAGACTAAGACCACAGTGACAAAGCAGGAGTCAGAAATAAGCAATTCCAAAATGTGTTTGTGCAGGCGTTAGGTTATGTAGAACGTCGATAAACTCCCAAAAAAACTCATTTTGCAGTAACTGTGGAGATTGATTAGGGAAGTAAACTCCATTCAGATTTGGGTTGTGATTGTGTTTTGTCTTGTTGAGAGATGAAAATAACGCAATAATTTGTTTTGACCACTTCAGATGAGCATACCTTCACATGGGTGCTTGGAAAGGCAGAGGTGCGAAGAGTTTCTTGTGTTTCATCCATCACTTTGCGTTTTGGTATGCTCAGGATGAAAGCGGCTTGATCTGGTGTAGCAGCAGTGGAGGTTATCCTGTAACCACTTTCCCACCGCCGGTGTATTCCTTCGCTTGGGTAAAGAAAATCTAGCTCGACAACCTGCATTAGAAACAAGGCCCATAAAAAAGCAGAATCAACATGGTAAGCTCTTAGTGGAAGTGGGGACAGTAATTATATTTGGTACAATGAATTTATATATTGGTCGATTGAGTAGCTAATTGACAGCAATGATATGAAAGATAAGACCATAAAATGTTATTACAAGAAGATACAAATATATTTTGTAAATTACTCATGGGAGTTCCCATCGTGAAATATTTGGTGTAGAATTTGCTCATTTCCTTACCCAGATATTGTCCCGTTGACTTAACGTCCATCTCTTCATGGACCTTAGATTGTTGTATCTTTTATTCTTTACAACAAATGAAGGTTCATTGTCTCTCAAAAGAAAATTGAGTATGACGTGGTGTGCTCGCCACTGAAAAGAACACTAGACCTTTCAAAATGACTAAACAGTTCTCTGAAGTCTTAACTCTTAAGTCGTGAGCATCTTGTGAACTTTTTGTAATGAAAGCCGTAATTTAAATATGAATAGCATGTTATTGCCTCCTGGGTTTCAAAAGATGGGTTTGTGTTCCCAATCCCGATACTGATTCATTATCCATATCTTTATCAGCATCAGTAACGGTTCTATCAGAGAGCAAATTAAAAGCAGCAGCATTGTCCAGTCACATTTACAGTTCATACTCTCTTTTTTTATGATATCTCAGGGTATCCCACCTTGGCGGGACTAATCCCGGGGCCCTACGCCCGCACCCACACAGACGGGGGACGGTAACGCAAAGGGGAATACCTCTGGGGAGCAAACACAGTGTCCTAACCACCGAGCCAACACCCAGTTGGGTATTTACAATTCATACTTCTTTCAACATTGAGGAAAAAATTGAAAACGGATTAAAGTTTTACTGAGGATCGGAGAATTGCTTATGAGCAGAGCTAGAGTACATGCAGTAAACTGTGTGATTGGATTAAACTTCCCTCGTAAATGGATGGGATCATACCTGGTCAGAAAAACCAGAGTTCCTAGACATTACAACACCCCAGCGGCTGCCAGCAGTGGTCATTGACGTAACATGGAAACCTTCTTTCCATTTTTTATTTATCCACTTAAAAGGAAATGATTCACTCACTTTGTAGGACTGCTGGGTGTAAGGAGTTCCTACAACAATTATAGCACCCACATGTCAATAGGCAACCATGACAAGCTATACATCAAAAGATATTTCAACAATAATCTAAGCAAATGAATTTTCGCCAACCAATGAGTTAAAAAGTTTTTTAAAAAAGAGTTTAAATTTTTCAATATAAAAAAATAGCATCTATGAATGCATAAAGCATATAAACACTAGTGTGATCCAAATAAATAAACTGTATCCATCTCAATACATAAACAAATAAACTCCATTTCAAAAATAAATAAATAAACTCTAGAGCACAGTACATACAATAACAGTATAATTAATTAATCAAACCAAAGTTGAAACATGTCATATCATACCTTTCCGAAAGAAATTAAACGCTGTATCAAAAAAATACTATCCATTCACTTTGCCACCAATAGCAACAAAGAACAAAAACCAAAAGGCAATTAACAACCTACTTTCCAATTTCCAAGGACAAAATAAAAGGTGACAGATAATTGAGAAATACAAGGGCAGTGAAACGCTGTTTATATTTTTATTTTATTTTATTTTCAAAAAAATCCATTTCTTTTTAAAGGAAGACAAATTCTTTCAGCTTTTAGTACAAGAAATTATGGCCAAAACTATAACTTTAAAATGCAAATTATCGGCTGATATGTACTGGTATCAGCCATGACAGAACTGATATTTTATTGCATATAGGTCTCAGTCTCAGCACAGTAAAATATTACAATCATATCAATAAATATCGGAAAAAAATATTGGCATCGGATAAATACGTTTTTTGTAACGGTTATTAGAGTAGAACATAGAAAGAGAGATGAAGATAAAGAGGAGGGAGAAACGATATGAAGATCTGAAAAAAAAAAAAAAAAAAACAAGAAGAAGAAGAGAGGAGGGGGTGTAACTAGTAAGAGATTGGCATGCTTATCATAAAAAAAAAGGGGAGCCAAGAGATAAAAGAAGGAGGCATACGTTCCTGTGCAGTGCTCCTGCCATGGCTTATGCTCTCCTTTTGCTCTTCCCTTCCTCTCCCTCTTCTTTTCTTCCCACTTGGTGGTTTTTTCTTTTCTTTTCTTTCCTCTTTTGGCCTATCCCACTTTGGAAGCACCCAAGCTGAGAAAGGAATTTGATTTCGCCCCAATTTAAGGAACTTCCCATTTTAAAGGATTGTCCCTTTTTGCTACATTAGGACTTGGGCTATGTTGGCAAATGCCCCACCCCCAGCTAGGCCTACATTCAAAATTCATGGGCTCAACAATGGGGCTCGCATTCTAGACCTATGGATCCCACATTTTTAATAGATAGGGCCCATATTTAATAGAAAATAGATGGGCCCACTATGGAGCATGCACAACTTTCTAAAAATTTGTACTTTTTTAATTAAATGCACTCAGCTAACTGGCCCACATAAGATAAATGTATACTGCTCAAAATGCCCCTTCTTGGATGGTCCTCTTAACAAACTTCTTCAAATAAGCATTGGGACTAAGTTTTTCACAATTTTACTTATATACTAATAAAATATTAAGAAAAGAAAGTGTTCCAGAATAATCAATTCAACAATCGGCCTAAGTCCTCTTAAAATGCAATTCAGAAGACCATATAAGAGGAGGGCCTTTATTATTTATTATTCTGAATGGTTTGGATTTAGAAAAGGGCTGCATTGATGTATTTATAAATATAAAGATGGCAAATGAAATTAAGCACTAAAAAGTTAACATATTTAACAGTTAAACATTTAACAACGATATAGGATGTTATAAGACTTAGGGGCACCAATATTTTAATTTATACTGTTGCTAATGGGAAAAAAAATATTGTTTTCTTGCATTTATGATATTTTGGGTTTTGGGGTTTTCTCAAATTATTTTGGGGTAAAAAAAAATCACACTGCAACAACCGCCGACAGGATTGGATTTTTAGGGTCGCCCGATACTGCTGATTTTCATCCATACCCGTAAGTGTTGGGCTACATAAATCGCATTTACAGGCTCATTGAGCAACATGCATCTGCCCCACCCATACGTGGTCGTCTCTCTTCTTCCCCCTCAACATTCTAAAATGAAATTTTTACATTCTTTTAGCCTTCAAGGATAAGACTAGAATGTCCAATTTTTGCAAAGACTGATCCAGGTGAATCTAGGCTTTTGAACAATACAATGGGAAGATTAACATAGGTAGAGTGCTCAAACGACTCAGATTAGCAGAAGATCGATAGGCCTGAACATTAATTTGCTTGGGACCAGGAAGGATAGTGTAAGGAAAGACTTTTGATGGTTCAGATGAGAGGAACCATAGCAAGGAAGGCAAGGCACCACCTCCCTGGCGAGTGATGGACCGAGCCAAGGTTATGGACCAGCCCATGGACCTATGTAACCCCAGTTTAAGGGCGATCAAATGGGCCAACTTGTGGACCTATTGAAGACCAGCTAGAGCTACCAGCTTGAGCTATCGAGAGTCAAGGCTTATTGACTTTGAATGCAAGTCATACAGCAACAATGGTAGATTCCATATGGCAATTTCGATGATATGACCATTCAAATATGTATGGATGTATAGGATATGAGTCATATGGCCCAGGGACATGGCTATCGATGGGCAAAAATAGGACCGCTACTTATTGGGAGCACTGGCGAGTGGCAAAAGCAAGAGCGACAGCAACTACCTTATGGTTATTGATCGTCGGATAACAACTACACAGTCTACACTGTAAAAGTAAGGGGCTTTCTCCAACTTCACCTTCTTCTTTTTTATCGGTGCTTCCAACCTTCATCTTTTGGAATGGATTAGGGCCAAAGGAGAGAAAAATCACGAGGATGATGATGTTCAGGCTGGTAGATTCTCCAAATGGTTATTTAAGTTCAATGATGGCTCATGAGTGGTCCATGGAGTACTCATGGAGATTTGACAGGCCAACACAGGAAAAGAAGATTTGAGTTTCAAGTAATCTATTTCGATAGTCGATTTACTAAACAATGACTGACTATTCAAATGAGCACAGTGCATTTACTAAACTTTTAATTTGAATTGACCATAACCATTATGTGGTTATGTCATGACTCATGAGTTATGTGCTATCCATTCTTCCCTGTTTTCATCAATTTCTATTTTCTTTTGTCAGTTTACCAGTTCAAATTTTATATTTTAAATGATTGAGTTCTTTATCAATCTTCACTAGTTTTTTAATACAAACTATTAACTATTTAAAAAGGTAAACAAATGGAATAAAGGAAACCGATAAGCAAGTCCTCAGATTCAAGAAAATCATACTTGATTCATTATTAAGAAATGAAACCAGTCAAATCCAGATGTATATGGGTTTATTTCTTAATTTTCACTTATAGCTTCTTTTTTTAGAATTTTAACACTCACTATGGACCAAGGGCCAACACAAACCGACTCCAGGGCTACAACAATGCCTCACCTGGGAACCCCATCCCAAGAAGCACTTATATTCTTGAGACGAACTTACAAGTAAAATCCTCTACTACTAACCATACTTCCAAAACCTACTGTAAACAACATTTTGATATACGGCTACTTTGGTCCAATTCACACATGAACTCCGTAAACATAAGTTTTTCAAAATTGAAGTCACTTCTGAAAACCATACCCCGCTTACTGTTCCCCAAAATTCATCTTTCTTCTAGTGTGGAATTATTCAGGTATGCAGCTCTCAGAGCCAAGAGGGTTGAGCATCAAGGTTATCTAACATGATCCCAAATCCAGAAGCCATTTGCTAATCCCTGATCAACCTCAACTATGATGCACAGATACTTCAAAATGGGCAACGTATCGTGTCGTATCGTATCCGATACTTCACTTTTTGTGTGTAAAAATCCGTATCCCTGTCGTGTTTATGGTGTGTCCTGCCGTCTATGATGCACGGATACTTCAAAATGGGCAACGTATCATGTCATATCGTATCCGATACTTCACTTTTTATGTGTAAAATCTGTGTCCATTCCGTATCCATGCCATGTCCCTATCGTAGCCATGCCGAGTCTGGGCATCATAGCCTGCCGTATCCATGCCGTATATGGGCATCATAGAACCTCAAAGGAAATGTCTCTAGTTTTTCACATATCCTTCCAACCATTTGACCTAGTGCCATTAGGAGCTAGACAGGATTCCCAGACCCATGGGGCCACAACCCCAAAACTACAACGACGGCACATTAAACAGAAACAGTCAAGATATGGGGCCATAGAGGAGACACTAGAATAATCTTTTTCATTAGTAAACAAGATATGAGGCCATAGAGGACATCTCATTGCTATCGACCCCTCATTGAATAGAGAACTTGTATCGCTATATGATATATAAAATAACAATATTGATTAATTTGTCCGCATATGTTTATGTTGGTCATCCATATTAAGTTGGAAACTAATAAAATGCTACGAATCAACAATTGTCAGCAAAAATTTCATCACTATATGCATTTCTAAATCCTAAACTCAAAAATAAGCAATTAGGACAGCTGCATAGAACACAAGAAGTATAAAGTAATGTTTACATTAAGTGTGAAGTTCAGACACAAATGACAACATCTTTCATCAATGGACTAATGTATGTTTGTTGAGAATTGGAAAACATAGATCTACAAGTTAGAATGCATTTGGATGTGATTTGGTTGACCCCATTTTGAGAAACGTTCTTATTAAAAAAAAAAAACCACTTGTTTTGATCTATTGAAACATATATCTACAAGTTAGAATGCATTAGGATGCAATTTGGTTGGCCACTTGGAGGAAAATTTTTATAAAAAAAAAAATTACAATCCCCAAAATTAAAAATAAACAATTTGAGATCAATCTACGAAAAATAAATCCACAAGTGATATGGCATTTTCAAGTGTATCATGGAGTGGGGAGGGAAGAATAAAAAATTTTGATGAAAACCAGCTACGTAGCAGCTATTATGACAAAATACACTGGCTATGGATTGTTATAGCAAAAGAAAATATATATATATATGTGAAAACCAGCTACGTAGCAGCCATTATGACAAAATACACTGGCTATGGGTTGAAATGGCAAAATAATTTAAAAAAAATGAAAACCAGCTATGTAGCAGCCATTATAACAAAATACACTGGCTACTGGTTGCTACGGCAATAACGTGGCCCAGCACAAAATACTGAACAGGGGCCTCGCCATATCGGTCACTATTTTGAACCATGGCCATGCATTAACTCTTAGATTTTAAAACCATATAAGTTAAAACAGGCCCTATCATCAATGGCTTACCAGTCAAATTTGTTCATGTAGTTTTCTGCAAGATGCAAGAAAATAATTCCAAACCACAATTGCTGCAAATGTCAAGAAATCATAACAGAACAAAAGGACTAGTGGCAGAAGTTCTGCAACCACGACCATTTTCAAAATGATAGAAAGGCATGGAATATGGTGAAAGTAAGCGAAGGCTTATATACCCAACAGGAATGAGATAAAGCAGGCAATGCACTCCACGGGTACTTTCAAGTTCGAACGCCATATGAAAAATCATAAATCGAGGAAATCTTACAATATTTATGGCTCTCAACAAACCTTTGGACATAACAACCAAGGAACTCCCATTGTTAGCACCAGCTATTGAACTAATGTAGTAATTCTTTTCCCACTGTTCCATTATCCAGTCCTGATTGAGGATCCAATATCAAAGTTAACAGTTGTTCCAGTTATAGGTATACATATAAAATTTGACAAATAACAGTAACACTCCATAAAACTAACCTTATGTAAGAAGACAGCAGATAGCTCATAAACCTGATCTGAGAAACCTGTTCCTGCATCCATGATGAGGGCCCAAAGATTTGCGGAAGAAGCCACACAGCTGATATATAGACCATCTTCAGTACCCTTATCCACATGCTGTGCAAGCCTTGAATCAGCTACATTATAATGGTATCTATAGGAGTCCAAACAGAAAAAAAGTCATGCAAAGAATAGGAAAACAAAATCAATGTTAGTTAAAAATGGTATAGCCAGGACAAGCCGACACAATAAGGGAGCCTACTCAACACTGCTGGATCCTAAATACAATAATACATTGCAAGAATACAACAATCAAAAGATATAGCCACAAAAAACAATTAACACCTGCCGCAAAGGAAAAAGGATTTCAAGAGATTCAACCACCCCCCATCCCCCCCAAACTGGCTAGGATTTAGGATACCAATCCAATAAATGCAGCAATGATTTCGATTTAATTTTGTAATTGAGGGTTAAGATTAGATTAGGCGTTCTTTTGCTGCAAGTTTTTTGCTTTTCTAAAGTGTTGTAAGGCTCTTGCCTAAGAGAGCTTTTTAGAACAATATTGAGACTAGGTACTGCAAAAGACTTCTTCCTTCTTTCCTTTCGCTTTCTGCCAAAGATGTGAGGCATTCAGAGTGAGTCCCCAAAAAGAATATTTTCTTTCAGATACAAATATGATGACAATAAAAGCTAATGTACAATCCAATTTTCATATCCCTTCACAAGAATGACAGTAATGCAGAGGTGTTACATTGTTGACCATCTATTGAATGTTATTTGGCTTTTATGAATCAGACTTTATTACACTTGAATTGCATCAATTGATACCACCAGAGCTTGTGCCTTCCAAGTGTAACATAAATATACAACAAATCAATCAAATGAAGAGCCATTTATGATCCCATAAGGAAAATTCTTCAGTCATTTGAAGATTGTACGAATCTGTAAGTCAAGACTTGACTTGGATTATCAAACGAGCAAACCCAACCATTTGATTGGTGGAAGGAGTACTGTGCTAAGACATGCAAAGCACTCAAAACAAATTCATGATAGTTTTGACTAGTAAATACAGATGCAAATAAGCTAGTACAACATATATAGTGTTAGCCAATCTTCCTTTAGCTAAGGATGCTGCGCAATCGTTCTTGAACCAAAAGATCACATGATAGAAAACCTTCAGAAGATCACATGGTAGAAAACATTCTTCCTTATTTCCTACACATGATACATGTAGGTTTTAGGCCACCTTTGTGTAACGCATTTTCCGCAGAATAGGAAAAGAAAAGAGTTTAGATTTTTCCGTGGGGAAAAGAAAATTTGTTGGCTTCATTTTCAGCAAATCTGCATAAAAGCCTTTCCATTGTGTTATTTTCCTTTTTGGCGCACAGACAAGGATGACGGTGTAGGAAAGGTAGAGCATTCCGCTATTAAAGTTTGTTTTCACTTACGCTACACAAACATGCCCCAAGGAAGTGAGTCCCTTGGCACTGGGCTATCTTCTTCTTCTCTAATATATATATAACTATAACAGCAAGAAAAGTTGAGTTTTCAATCCCAGTATCTCATCATTCCTTAGAATTATAATACCAAAAAAAAAAAACAGGTGTTGGGTTATTCAAAAGATGAATCTAATCAGCTATTTTGCATGTTACTTAAATTATTTCTATACAACGATACAGTATCAGTCTAATAATCAATAGAAAGATCATGCATCAAAGTCCTAAGGCTATTCTTTGAATCAAAGTACTCTGGTTAAACTTCATGAAAGCTGGATATAAATTAGTTGGTCAAATTTACAATTCACCAGCAACATGATTGAAGCATAACAATATGATGGAAACAACAGCATTCATTTTGAAGGATGCATTAAATAATTTACCTCTGTTTCATGGGTCGGCGTGCATTGTAAACTGATATCCACTGGGTTGCGGGGCTTCCTAATCGAACTTTCTTCCTAGGTTGCTCATCTTCTTCCAGATTTACAAGCACCCTTCCCCTCTTTTGTCCAGCCCTAATCATGTGAATGGTAACTGGAAAGTCAATCCTTTGAAAGAAAAATCATTTAAAGATAATATATTAACATGAGATACACATTTAATTGAAAGACAATCAATGGTAATCCCTGACACCATCCAACATGCTACTTCAAGCTAGAAACAACCTTCAGAGCTCCATCAATTTTGATCGGTCTCAAGGGTGCACATGGCTCGATCAGACTATCGAAGAGGGAAATGAGCTTGGGATAGTTTGGTTCCTCATCATATTTCATATTCGTCACAGTCTCAAGAAATTGTTTGAATGGAGGTGGGCAGAAGAAGCATAACAACTCTGGGGAAGTAGCCATCTTTTTTTTGCAAACAAGAAAACTCTTGTTGTCTCCCTGCATTATCAGATGAAGGAAGAGAGTGCAGACTGCAGATTAAGCCAAACAATAACAAGGAATCAACAATAGGAACCAAGAATCTACTAAGAAAAACACTACCTGATAGCCTTGCCAGGGCCAACCTTCCTTTGATGAGAAATACAAGGTGTAAGCCAATGACTCAAGATCATCCCTTCTACTTCCAGTTCGACCTAAATGTGCATGTACACTTGCATACCTTATCGTTCCCCTGTTAGAGACAGACAATTACTTTTTTCAATGGTTCAGAGAAAGGACATTTGACTGAATACATTAGATGGAATGTAAATTGATAAAAATTCAGAAAACATACAGACCTGAAGATGTCAGGCCTTTGGTCATAGTCAACATGTTGCCCCGATGATGTGTCCTTCCATCTAGATGCTGAACCGCACACATATTAATGGCACTAGCCACACTAAACATGGAATTGAAATTTACTCCAAAACAGTTCTTCACCATTAGGTAGAAGAAGAGAAACAACTTATAAAAGATTTCCAAGTAGAGCAGGCTGCTCTTTATTTATCAGTTAACATTTGCGTGACAAAAAAAGAATAGGATGGAGACTTGAACGCTGACAACATAACCCAAACCAAGATCGATAAGAAACAGCTTTTTTCATCAATAGTTCCAGGTTGACCAAGTAAAAAAGTTCTCTGGCTTCACATCCCCATGCACAAATCTTGAAAAAAAAATTAAAAAATAACAAATAAAAGATTAGATTATCAATAGACAACATTTTTTTCTTTAAGAAAACCAGAGCTGGCCGATTCTGAACATTATCAAGGGACACAAACAGAGATTGCATTAATAAGAGGTACCCCTTTAAGTGAAGCTTCTCAAGAATTGATACTTGCCTCCACAGCAATGCAGGCCACAAATATAGTGTGACATCCTGTTGCAAGAATTAGTCAATGCAAATGACAAAAGTAAGAGGATAAAAATTTGCAATGTTCGCTTCTTACGCCTGTCCGACAGAGTTCCAAACATCCCAAAGACTGGGTCCAAGCATGTCCATGACCTGAAACAATGGATTATGTTCTGTTTAGTCTGTGACAATATAGATGCCCAAGCGCACGCGCATGTCAGAGAGAGCAGAGAGAGAGAGAGAGAGATCAACATTTTAGTAAAACTCACCAGAATGTAGTAATCGCCTTGCCGACCCTTGTGGTGAACCGAAGGCAGTCCATAGCATCCATGGAGATTGCTTGGTGATCGCAAAGCAAAGCATTAGATATGTAGCTTAAGATACACAGCAGAATCTAAGAGAAATTTGGAAGAAGATTTCCTCATCAAAGTTAAATGTGCTTACTTGTAGACTTGCCACTCATAAGGAGGTCCATAATTATTACAACCTTTACTGCTACGATGCTCAAACTTCAAAGCAACCTGTAGAGGAAAAGAACTTAGGGTGTTTGGATACATGTAAAACATAATATCAATGTACTTAAATGCTCTCAGATTTCATTATCACAGAAAAAAATATCGTCATGTTACGATATTGTGCTACCTACGATTTTGGCTGTTTCTATTGATTAAAATACACACTCAATTGAAATGTTTGACAGTCATAAGATTCCACTAGATAATTCACCCAAACAAGTAAAGAGATCAGTAGGAATGATTGATCCACTACGAGACCCACTAATTAGTAATTACAGTGGAGTAATCAATAGTGAACAACATGAATTCTTCAATATGAAAAAAAAAAAAAAAAAGACTCATCTTTTTATGGTAATTCCAATTAGACCCACCCAATACTAGTCATAGTAGGACCTATCTAATGGTTTCAATTGTTTAATATTTGAAATCACAATGAACATACTAATTACTAGGTGACTAATCATAGTGGGTTTTACATAACATTTGTAACAATAATAGGACCCATCTCGTTTTCTGATCATGGTAGGACCCATCCAATGTTAGAAAATCATTGGACAAAATGTAAAAAGTCAATGATGTTTTTAATCAAGGTGGGTCCAGTAAATGTTGGTAACCACAGTGTAACACATTTAATGATGATTTTGACAAAGGGTCCCTGTCTAGCATTAGACATCATTGAACAATCCATCTATGAAAACTCATTTGGGACCCATGTGATGTAGTAGTCGTCTAATAATTATAATCACAAGGAGAGCCATCAAAAATAAGACTCATTTAATGACGAGAAAATTATAATTATAGTCACACAATTCAATCTAGGTAATCAATACGGGACCCACCTAATGTTGTAATCACAGTGAAAGCCACCTAGTGTGACATTTTTAGAACCCACCTAATATTAGTAACCAACAAGGGGACTATGTAATCATGACAATGCTATAGAAGCTACATAAAATTTGGATACACTGTGGGCCATTCTAATATTGGGACTTATAGCAATTAGTAAAGCTCATTGATTGCCTATAATAACTATAAGAACCATCAATGTTGAAAATTATACTTATCCAAAAAAAATGCTGAAAATTATAGTGGCCACTATGATAAATGGTTGCTCATGGTCTTATGAAGATTTGTTAACGCTCTTCGCCGGTGTTTTCGGTAGAGTTTTTTCACGGAAGATTGTTTTATATAATATATCCTTGAATAATGTAATATGAAGGTTTTTGTAAGAAAGTTGCTGGATACATTACAAGTTAGCCAAACAAAATGTTTTAGGTGTGTATATTATATTCAAAACTAGCAGATAATCTAGTGAAACCTTTAGATAAATGTTGTTTCCAAACAACGCCGTAACAAAATACAATAAAAAAATGGTGCATAATAATGATCTAAAAGTTGATAAAGTCTAGTACTTCCAAGGCTTCCGCTCCTGTACGCTCTGTGCCACCATTTATTCTTCTCCCAACATAAACTTGACCAAAACCACCTTTACCCAACTTTCGCTCTATCTTATATACAGGAGAATTGCCGACTTGCACCTGCAGGGAAAAAGAGTGCACCAATTCCCATGAGAGAACTTATAAGTTGTCAATAACCATGAAATATCATCAATTAAAATGCAGTAGTAGCAAGCAGAGTATGCTATAGTTGGGACATTTAAGATTTTATGCATAAATTGGGAATAAATGACAAAGAATTAGTCTCATCAGATAATTAACAAAATAAGAAAAACAACAAAAGAAACAACATTTTTCTATTTTGAATAATGAGAATCGAGACTAACACTAGAATGGAATCAAGTAGAGAAAAGAAAGAGATAAGTAACCAATAAAAGAGGCAAAGTCGGCTTTTTTTAATCAGGAAAGCGGAATGAGGAAAGTTGTTTCGATTACCAGGTTCCAAAGAGCTGTCACCAGGTCAAGGTAAAGGGCAATAATTAGGGCAGTTAATTCCGTGCATGACCAAAAGGGGGCATATGTATGACTTTAATATCCTTCATTTCATTATTTAAACGATCACAAAAGGGGTATTTTGTCCAGCAGGGAAAAAAAAAACCCTCAAGTAGCCAAATCGCCTTCATTCTGAGAATTTAGGTTAAAGTTCATAAAATCACAAATTACCCCTCCTTTATGCTTAGAACCAAGATGCATTAATGGGGCATATACAGCCCCCATCCCCCTTCCCCCTTCCTCCTATATGAACGTGAATGAAGTATACACCCCAAATACAAGTTACATCCTAATATGTCAGACTTGACCTCCGGGAATTTTTGGGACACCTCACTCTGAGACAAAACTTGAGGCAAAATCCCAAACACTTGCAACAACGTTAGTAAGAACTATATGATGGTAAATGCTAGGTCCCACACATTTTTGGGACATCTTTCCATGAGACAAACATTGAAGCGTAAGCCCCCAAACACTTCTAAAAACATTAGTCCGAACAACAAGGGTGTGAAGCATATATTGACGATAAACTAAGGACTAACCAAAACAAACAATTAAATAATAAAATAAAATAAAATAAAACAACTTCTCTTAATGATAATGCATTAAAAACAAAAATACATATAAACAGGATCAAAATCCAGGCAAAGATGTGGACCATACTCAAAAGGAGAAACAACATTCTTCTAAAGATATTTCTGCGAAAAGAGATTATCATTTGATACTTCGAGTTTTCAACAGGACAAATTAAGCAAAGGAACAATGCATGATCTTAAGTTTTCTGCGGTCAAATATTCTCTCCATTCCCTTGCAAGTTCCTCATGTCACCACAAATAAAATTTCATTATAACAAACTATGTGGTGATGATTTTTTTTGTCAGTAAATGAATAGGATTCTTATACCTAAACTCAATTGCAAACAAAGTTGCTTGAGAAAAAAATTATGTGTATCGAGATCCGATACTAGTACGAGGTGTTTGATTTGTCAAATCTCAAAATGTCGGATTCATGAATTTGGCATAATAATCAATATATCAAAAAATATTTAAAAAAAAAAACACAAGCAATAATAATAACGTACAAATCTTTAAAAAGACAGTAATAATCATTTCAAAGGTCAAAGTTAGAATTCAAAAGCGTGTGAAAATAGTAGATAACTACAAAACATTGTTTAGATTAAGTAATAGAACTAGAAGAACCCATGAAGAATATGACACGATAACTTGACCAACACGTGTCTAGCATGGGTACCATCATCATTTCATAGAATCCATGCAACAATGATTGCAAACAAGACACGATTAACTTGGTTCACATAAAGTTCTCATGAAGATCCACCACTGAGCTACCAGAAAGGAAGCCTCGGAAGATTTGGGAAGCATGATAATTGATGGAAGCTGTCCTGCAGTATAAATAGGCAAATAAAGCACAATATCTGTAGTCAAGTTAACAACAGCTCAATCTGGACAACATTCAAGTGCATTTAAGTTAGATCGCCAAAAAAATATTTCATTTTCTATGTTAGGAAAAACTTACTAAAATTGTTTCATCTATTTCAAGAAAGTAAAAGGTAAGAACTCTAATTTGGCAACTTTCAACAGTTAAAAGTTGGCTATCAGAAAGAAGAACTCAATATCAATGCTGAACATAGCAAAAGGCAACATGAACAAATATAATAAGCATCTCATAGCACTAAAAGGAAAAATTAGAAGATTGAGTGCCACACCACTCCCACCAAACACGGAAACAAACCAATGACAAACAGGATCCAACGACTTTCTGACGGGAAAATTACAAAAAGAAAAGGATTGGCGCACGCACCCTCTCAGGAACAGGAGTTGCACCCGCTTCTTCATCAGCACCAATCAATTTCTCAGCACTTCCTCCTCCTTCCATCACCAGGTTCTTATCAGCAACTCTCTCCGCACGAATCAAACCAGGGTCTTCAGCACCTCCAACAGCAGCTTCAGGAATAACCTCACAAGGCTGCTCTAGGTCCAAGTCTATCAGCCTAACACCTCTCCCTCTACCAGCAGCACCTTGCCTGGCCGGTGTCGCTAAAGGCCCTTTCACTACAGCGCAGCATTAGAACCCCTTCCTCTTCCAGTCCCTACCCTTCTTCCGGCTCTATTCTGAGTAGGCAACACCCAATTCTCCGCTTGATCAATTGGCTGAGGTGAAGGCTGAAGATCATCAAGACGCTTGGATCTTAACCGAGCCTGCCGTGTTCCACTACGCAGTTCTGGCATCCTATCCCCATGCAAATCACACCTGCATTAAATATCCAGAAATCCCTTCCGGACTCCTGAGAAAGGGAACCCAAGGAACCAAAATCAGATTATTACATTACAAGAATGGAATTTGCAACAAAAGACGCCACTCTCCAAAAGAAGATGATTAGAACACAGCTTAAAGAACAAGCAATGAGCCACAGAAAAACATCATTTCCTGATGAAAATTACTATCAAAGTTGCTGTATTAGCCATAAGCAGCGAAAGACATAAGAGAAAAGCACAGATGTTTTCCTTGGTATATGAGGGTTTGTATTGGGAAAAAGGCATCAAAACTTACTCTTTGAAAACCACAACCTTTGAAATGAATCGAATGCAGAGAGCAAAAACAACAATCTATATCTCTTTCCGTACAGTTTGAGAGCGGAAACTCCTCCCCCTTTTGTTAACTAATGATCAGTCAGTCATACAAGCAAAAGCAAAGATCTCTCCTAACATAAATCCAATGACTTGCACAGTATATCTTCATCCAAGACAAAGAAAACAAAAAACAACCAAATCCAAACAACAACAACAAAACCACCACACAACTATCACTATCTCCTCCATCAACT